>PQWD01000359.1:116924-250111 GCA_019425675.1 Leucinodes orbonalis | reverse complement strand
TCAATAGATACTGCCATTACTGCAACATCATCGAGCATGAATTGTGTATTTTATACATATTATGATACTAATTATACATACTATGATACTAATTATTGTATACACAGGGGGATCAGTTTTATATGTACGAGTGACACACCAATACATTATGTACATTCGAAAATTTTACGTTTATTTGACTTGTTTTACAATTACGTGTAGTCTGAACTGTGACTGAGCGAAGACCGTTAAAAATGCAAAAAATATGGTTGGCAGAAAATATAAATTTGACCCCTACCAAGTATAACAACGTATTATTTTTAAATCTATTTAAATACTTAATTCATGTACTTGCCATTTTGGTTGATGCCTAATCATGTCTCATGGAGAAATATAACCTGTTAACCGCCGGGATTCCAGACACAATAGATAAAATGTTGTGTCTGCTATACATATGGAACTATGGTGGTCAAAGGGTTAAAACATCTTCCAAAGTAGCTGTATAACCCTTTACCGCTAATGACGCCTTAAGGCGCCAGACACAATGAAAGAAAGAAAAAATCTTTTTTCAAATAAATCTGTTACTGATACTTTTGAATCGTCAATTGTTATTATTATGTTTTTATTGACTCTACCACCGGTTCGGAATAAGTGGGATCTTCGAGAAGAGCCGGCAAGAAACTCGAGTTACTCTTTTAAACTACAATACATTTTCTATTATTGTCCCGGCGTTCAATCGGTAGGTAACAATCGAACGTTTTTCACAGATATGGGTGGTGATCGACCTGATAAGGTACTGCGGCGAGATCTGCCTGGAGATATGCGACCACCTCAAGATCCACCTGTTCCGGATCCGAGTGGGGGCGGAGTGGTCGCGCGGCCGCCGGCCGACAGGAACGGTACGCGCCGCCAGCCCGCCAGGCACGCCAGGCGACACACGTAGACACACACACACGCACACACACACCACACACACACACACACGCACAACACACACACACACACACACACACTGATCATACATAGACACACACAGCGATATACATAGACATTACACATAACACACACACTGAAATACTGACACACACATGCACATGACATACATATACAGAGTCACACACACACACACATTGACATACATAGACGTTCACAACAATTAAGACACACTGAGTCACACACATTGACATGTATAGACATACAGACACACATTCACAACACATACATTGACATACACATTGAAATACTGACAGACACACACATATACTGACATACAAACTCACTCATACACATAACGTACACACTGAAATACAGACACATAACACACACTGAAATACTGACACACACACGCTTGTACATACTTAAAGTACACACTAATGCGTATATCAGACCAGAACAATTTAATCCCAGACGTGCAAAAAACATACTATTCCTTGTAATTATATACCAGTTACAAATACTTTGTGTTCTTATGAAGAATACTTACTCTTCAAATAAAAATGAAGGCAATGCTTTATTTTAATAAATAATGGTTACATTATGGGTTTTAATATTATTTATTATTATGTGTAATAAAACACACGGTGAAGGAAAACACCGTGAAGAAACCTGCGCACGCCTGCGAAGAGATTCAAAGGTTGTTTGTGATGTCGGCCAATCCGCACCGGGCCCGTGTGGTCTATACGGGTCGGCTATTACCCCTCGGTGGGGACGTATAATGAGCTGATGATGATGTGTAAAATATTATTTTAAAGTACTAGGTATTTTTAACATTTTATTTTCAAGTTCTATTTTTTACTAATGCTATCAGTAGTTCTGGTCTGGTGGGTGGGTACTTATGAATTAACGATTGTGTCTCTATGTATGAGCTGGTATTTATAAAATGGTTTGGTGTAGTTAATATGTAGTGATAATTAAACGTAATCGGTTAAGACTCAGTAGTGACGTAATCGTTGATACAAAACGCTAAGTAAAATGAATGGAACATTCTCGTACGTTTTACGTTTTTTATGCGTCGCCACAGTGACGTCAGAGTGTCCCGTGTTATTTGAAACATGTAATTTCTTGTACAAAATGCTCCTATGATATTTATTGTTACAGCCCTTGTTAATTTAATAAAGCGATTGCTTGAAAGAACTCTTTCATTTTGTGTTATAAAAATTTTCTTCCTATATTATTAGTCGGTTCAGTACATCAAGTTGATTGTTGAAAATGTATATTGCTTAAAATATATAAAATCTTATAAAACTTTTAGGTAGGTATTTACTTATTAAGTAAAGAAAAAAAATTAAACAATTTTTTTTTGTGATTGTTATTGACGTTGTTTTGAGAAAGCAATGTTCCATTCCTTTTAATGTAATTTATAAGTAAGCTAAATCTCTCTTGTTCTTCCTCTTCCTAAATGCTACTTTCATAATCAATTTATATATACATATTAACCATTTTAAAAAAAAAAAAAATACAGATATCTAACACTTGGATATCAGATAAGACTTAAATAAATGATGGACCGCACACTTGTACAATAATTATTACTTAATATTGTACTTATGCTTTTTTAAACCCTTCAACCGGAATGGATTAATCTAATAAAAGCAAAAAATATCAATTTTGTTTGCGGTAAATGTATTATAAAAAATAATAATAATAAATATCCATTGACATTCACACAGCGCCATCTAGCCCCAAGTTAAGCGTTAAGCCTGTATTATGGGTACTAAACAACGGATAAACATACTTATATATTTTTTTTGTAAATACATACATATTATACATAGAAAACACCCAGACCATTACAAACAGACATGTTCATGCACACAAATGTTTGTACTGCCCGGGGATCGAACCCGGAACCCTTGGTGTAGCACCAAGACCTCTCAACCTCTCAACCGCAACACCAAATGGGTCGTCAATATATAATATATTATAAATAAAATTATATGAAAACGGAAAAAGTGTGTACAATTTTAAAAACGTGGAACAATAGTTTAAGATGATCTCTTAACAAAGAATTGTTGATTTACTGTTGACTCTATAGAAATGTTTTAGTTTATTAATTTTTAAGTATAACGAATAAAAGTGTATGCCGTTGAAACTTATTTTTCGATATTGCATAAATATGCTTTGGTCGCAATACACACATACTAAAAGTTTTTTTTTGCATTAGATAGGGCAGGCAGTAAGTTCATTTTACTGGACATAGTATCGATATCGATTAAAACTCTGTAAAAGTAAATTTATATTCCAATGACAAATTTTGTTTGAGTCACATATACATTTTATATATGTTAAAAGTACAAGTATACATGTATCGCAGCTGAACCTAAACATTATTTGATGGAATTGTTGTCAAGAACTCACATAAAATTAATGCAACATGCTAATTATTTCATAGTTTCTTGCCTTCTAAGTATAATCAACTCACCCAACCGGTAGTAAATTCAAAATTTAACTCCTTAATTGACTGTTCAAAAGAGTCTTGTTAAGTCTAATAAAGAAATTTTTAGTTTGAGCTCCTTGAACGTATTGTTCTAGATCCTTCGGGTAGTTTCACAGTTTTCATAGGAGCCAACGATCAGTAAGTCGCGCGTGGGCTAGGCTTGTAAACGAGAGAGTAATCAATAGAAATTGCTATTATCCAAGTCGAATCGCTCACTGTTTTTGTAGATTATGGGAAGTGGGATGTTCATGGGGACAAGAATAATCTGAATATAATTCGCGGGCCTCAAGCCAAAGAGGCGTATAAGAAAATACGCATATTATTTATTTGGCTTATAGTTCTAATGTATTGATACACAATCGCACTTTTTTGTCACGTAAATATAAAAACTAATTTAACCCCTTGAACGCCGACAATCCAGACACAAGAGAAAATCTATTGTGTCTGGCGCCTAAAGGCGTCATTGGCGGTCAAAGGGTTATATACACATGCAATTTTTTTTTAGTAATGTAGGTACACTGCTGACAAAGATATTAAGTTTTTACTGAAAGTGATTATTTTCTTATATGCTCCATTGGCTTGAGCTCCCTAAAAACTATTGTTATGATTGATTATTCACATATCGAATACAAAATTTTTGAATTATACTATTGAAAGATTGCCAGACGATTGAGAAACCCGAGCCTCTGTGTAGAAATAGAATACACTAAAATACACTCTTCATCGAAACGAGTATGCTATTTAGACTAGGCAGTAATAAAAATTGTACAACTGTGTTGTACAATATTATTTTATAGTAAAATTTATTTAAAAAATTGTATTGGGAGATTATGTTCATGTCATGAGATTTTTTTGTCAAATTATTCAAATCAATTATTTAAAGCCAATAAAAAAGGTAATTTAGGGCTTTATTTTAAACTAATAGTTTTTCAAATAAATATAATACGGTTGAAAATGGAATATATTATTTTCAATAAAGGTGTTGGTCTGTAACTAATCATAATTCTTCTGCATATCTTTCTTGCTATTGTATAATATATTTTCCTTATAAAACAATTCTTGCCAGTATAAAAATATTACTTGTAAATGGTAGTGCGTAGCACTTTATGGGTTAATAGCCGTTAGATTTATAGCAAGAATATGTTACTATTTATTACCTAATATTTTAAAAAATATTATTGAATGTTTAGTTATATATTTATTTTAACGGTATTATATGATATAATTATTCATTATTATTATATGTATGTATTAGCGTTATTAAAATTTGTTTAATAATTGCAAATGTATCAAATGTTTAACCCCTGTAAAGGGATATATCCAACGAACTCAAATCTTTTACGTCAGTAATCTGGGCAAGTTTAAAGGTTGCTGCAGACAAACCTGTAGTCCAAATTGGTACAGTTTGGTTTCACATCTGTATATTTTTGTATGACATATAAAATATAAGCCGCTCAGTAGTACGGTGTGTAGATTTAGTTGTGTACATACAAGCTGGCTGTATCATATTGTGACGTGTTTTTTATGTGAAATAAATGAGCATTTTTGAACACGTGTTTCATTATATTGTTATGCGGTACAGTCAGCATTAGTGGAGTGTTTGGAATTAGAAGAAGAACGAAAGAAAAATCATTGACAGTATATCAAACAAATTGCACACAAAATGTAGTACGTAACAGAAAAAATAGTGTTTAATATAATGAAAATACTTGAATATTGATTGATTGATTCTTATAAAGATCAAAATGGAATGCGATCTATATGTGTTTTAATGAACAAGAACCCACTAATGAGATATGTGACATGGAATCATAGTTTTTGATGAATTTAGTTCAAATATCAAGAAAGAACAGCGTTGTCCCTTGTTTTGCATATCGGTGACAATCTGTCTGGTGTTAAACAGTAAACTGTAAGATGAAGCACACTGACCTAAATACCTACTTTTGAGTAATAAAAATAACTAATGCTGGCTTCAACTGTCTCAAATAGAGAACTGTCATTTTTAAATGTAAACATTGCCATACATATTTTCATGGTTTTGTAGCACATTAACTGCTGGTCGTTGTGAATTGTAAGTCGCATTATGGTGTAGAACGTATTGTAAAAAAATATTTGGCTACAAACAACGTAAGGAGGCTAAGGTATGATATTTGTATTTATTATAGGTATATGGTGTTTACATGTGTATGTGTGTGTAGTTCTAACATATTTGGGGTTTTTTTATTGTGTGCCTCTTAGTTATGTGTTGGTATCACTGCAGTTCACTGTCTTATTATTTTGCATGCTTTTCTTTGCTTCATAGTTTCACCTTCGCTAGTTTGTATATTTTGTATATAAGTATATTTATTTATTGTAGTTAAGTAGAGACAGTTTAATAAAATTACTTGTACTGTTTTTTTACAGTGAGCAGTGATAGTGACACGGTAGACTCGGAGGATGCAACGCTTTTATCAAATAAATCCAAGTTAAAAAACTCGTTCAATGCGTATGACGATAGTAGTTTATAAGAATCGCGTAGTTGACGGCTGGCTCTATGGTTTGGGTGTTGATTATTGCATTTTTTATTGTTATACCTTAAAGCATTTTACTTATTATACCGTTCTAAAAAGACAAAATAGAAATACGCCGTCCAAACTGACGTGACATTTATATCATTTGTTCTCACTTTTTCTAGAGTTACCTAGAACTTATACAAATATTTCTCCAGATATCTCTAATATAACATCCTCCATTACGTGCGTGCATTTCTTGCAATAAATCTATAGATTTTGTTACTATAGTGCCCTATTTATCGAACTTCCGAAGGAGGTTATTCACCATCACTTCTAGGTGTCAGCTTATAATAAAGTTCAATTTGACACTCCAAGGAGCTATCTGGAATATCTCATGATTAAATTGGTCTTTAATACATAGAGTTAAATACATTAAAGCCCGTATTCTAGAACAAGTCTCAAGCGTTGAACTTTTCTTGAATAGAGGGCGTTCTATACGATGAATAGCGCCATCCCTTTCTAACTCAATTTAAGTAAAGATAAACGTAAAGTCTCGTAGAATACGAGCCTAAGTCTTGTTGGAAAAACTTACAAAATCAATAATAATTGTTCGCCAGAAGTCGACTATTTATCGTCATACGCAGTATTAGATAAGAAGTAAAGGTGGTCGAACAAATGAAATTAATAGGAATCTGGTAAGATAATAATAAGTAAATTTTAATGATATGTCTATTTATATTTTTATAAAACCAATAAGTCGCTTGGAATTAGATAATCGAAACGAATCATAAGCGAAGTGTTATAAAAACAAACAGAAACTATGCACTCTCTTTAGTTTCCAGATACCCTAAATGTCAGCTAAGTTGAAAATACCAGTATTGAAAAAACAAATTATAATAAAATAAAGATTACCAAATTTTATATATCCCAATTTGTACAAACAATGGAATTGATAATATTAAAACTGTGTATTTTATCTGTATTAGAAATAATGCATTATGCAAGACCAAGGTAAAAGATATGCGGAAATCAGTGAAACCTTATTATTTAAACTGGCAATACATTACTGTATGCAATAGGTACTATATTATAGATTACCTTGTAACTTTACTGTCAAAATGTTGTAGCAAACTACCCACTACTTAGATGAATTCAGAAATTGAGATGTACATTGCAAAGATTTAAAATCAACAAAAAATTGCCTACCTAATCTATTTTTAGGTATACACGTGGTAAACATAGATACCATACGATTTCAAATGTTTGTTTTTATTTATAATTACAAAATATCCCTGTGCATGTCGTTCAGCGAAGCATAAACCAGGAGAAATATAATTTATTGATTATAAAATATTGTTTTATTGTGCCATACCTATACTTTCAGAATTTTTGTTTTTATAACAAAATAAAAAATCTAGGTGTAAGACAAGTGGCTGAGAACAAGCATTCTGTAAAACTGATTATTTTTCCTTGTATAACTGTCTGAAATTCTGGCGGTAAAAAGATTAATTATTTAACTTTTTTTTCAACGTACTCTATTTCTCCTACAAAAAATGGTCGGTGATAGTCGAACAACGTCAAGCAGTCTNATTTTGTATATAAGTATATTTATTTATTGTAGTTAAGTAGAGACAGTTTAATAAAATTACTTGTACTGTTTTTTTACAGTGAGCAGTGATAGTGACACGGTAGACTCGGAGGATGCAACGCTTTTATCAAATAAATCCAAGTTAAAAAACTCGTTCAATGCGTATGACGATAGTAGTTTATAAGAATCGCGTAGTTGACGGCTGGCTCTATGGTTTGGGTGTTGATTATTGCATTTTTATTGTTATACTTAAAGCATTTTACTTATTATACCGTTCTAAAAAGACAAAATAGAAATACGCGTCCAAACTGACGTGACATTTTATTATTTGTTCTCATTTTTCTAGTTTCCTAGTACTTGTAAAATATTTCTCCAGATATCTCTAATATAACATCCTCCATTACGTGCGTGCATTTCTTGCAATAAATCTATAGATTTTGTTACTATAGTGCCCTATTTATCGTACTTCCGGAGGGTTATTCACCATCACTTCTAGGTGTCAGCTTATAATAAAGTTCAATTTGACACTCCAAGGAGCTATCTGGAATATCTCATGATTAAATTGGTCTTTAATACATAGAGTTAAATACATTAAAGCCCGTATTCTAGAACAAGTCTCAAGCGTTGAACTTTTCTTGAATAGAGGGCGTTCTATACGATGAATAGCGCCATCCCTTTCTAACTCAATTTAAGTAAAGATAAACGTAAAGTCTCGTAGAATACGAGCCTAAGTCTTGTTGGAAAAACTTACAAAATCAATAATAATTGTTCGCCAGAAGTCGACTATTTATCGTCATACGCAGTATTAGATAAGAAGTAAAGGTGGTCGAACAAATGAAATTAATAGGAATCTGGTAAGATAATAATAAGTAAATTTTAATGATATGTCTATTTATATTTTTATAAAACCAATAAGTCGCTTGGAATTAGATAATCGAAACGAATCATAAGCGAAGTGTTATAAAAACAAACAGAAACTATGCACTCTCTTTTAGTTTCCAGATACCCTAAATGTCAGCTAAGTTGAAAATACCAGTATTGAAAAAACAAATTTATAATAAAATAAAGATTTACCAAATTTTATATATCCCGATTTGTACAAACAATGGAATTGATAATATTAAAACTGTGTATTTTATCTGTATTAGAAATAATGCATTATGCAAGACCAAGGTAAAAGATATGCGGAAATCAGTGAAACCTTATTATTTAAACTGGCAATACATTACTGTATGCAATAGGTACTATATTATAGATTACCTTGTAACTTTACTGTCAAAATGTTGTAGCAAACTACCCACTACTTAGATGAATTCAGAAATTGAGATGTACATTGCAAAGATTTAAAATCAACAAAAAATTGCCTACCTAATCTATTTTTAGGTATACACGTGGTAAACATAGATACCATACGATTTCAAATGTTTGTTTTAATTTATAATTACAAAATATCCCTGTGCATGTCGTTCAGCGAAGCATAAACCAGGAGAAATATAATTTATTGATTATAAAATATTGTTTTATTGTGCCATACCTATACTTTCAGAATTTTTGTTTTTATAACAAAATAAAAAATCTAGGTGTAAGACAAGTGGCTGAGAACAAGCATTCTGTAAAACTGATTATTTTTCCTTGTATAACTGTCTGAAATTCTGGCGGTAAAAAGATTAATTATTTAACTTTTTTTTCAACGTACTCTATTTCTCCTACAAAAATTGGTCGGTGATAGTCGAACAACGTCAAGCAGTCTAAGCTTATAGGAGCTTATGGAACCTTTTCAACAGGCAAGACATATGTCGTCTTATACTGTGAGAACTAGGGAAATTGGGCAGTAACCCATCGGTGGGTCCAATGACAGCCACGGCCGAGAAAGATAACAAAACAATTAACAATTATCAGCATACAACGGCCAACTGCAGGTCGAAGTTACAAAAGGTAAGTAAATTGTACCAATTCATTACTAAACACCACAATATGAAAAAACAATTCAAGATCTGGTCTCGCCGTTAATGGTTCCGCCATCGAACCCTGGAGAAAGTAGGTATTCTTCTTTTTACTTATTCTATAGATAAATGAACATTGAAGTCCTAAGGCCTGTGCGAAGTCATTGGGTCTAAGTAAAGACCGTACCTAGTTAAGTTCAACCTACGTACCCTACTTACCGAAGAATTGTAGATTCTTAAAATAAATCGTTATTACCAATGAAAACATACATCAATGGAAAATATACCTAGCTATTTTATTATCAACTAAGACTGAAAAAGTACAGACTTAGGTAATACAACATTGTTTTAACAAAAAAAGACATCTTACCTGTCTTTTTAAATCATTCGTATAATTGCGTTCTGGGTTCGATATAGGATATGAAAAAAAAAGTAGTTCATATTGTTTATCCGTTGTTTAGTACCCACAATACAGGCTTCACGCTTTACTTGGGGTTAGATGGCGCTAAAAAAAATATTCATCATCATCATCAGCTCATGAAACGTCCCCACCGAGGGGCTCGAGCCTACCCGTATAGGGTGATTAGACCTTAGTCGTCCACGCGGACCCAGTGCGGATTGGACGACTTCACACACAACCTTCGAATCTCTTCGTAGACGTGCATGAAGGTTTCCTCACGATGTTTTCCTTCACCATAACGTACATATATTTCGAAAATCCGAAAACACATTGGTACGTGGCGGGATTTGAACCTCAGCTCTCTCGGTAGGAGGCCTACAGTCCACACCATTTAGCCACCGACACTCTTCAAAAAAATATTCATAAACGTACATTATCGCATCTAGGCACAAGCTATTATTACGCATGAGTGATCCGGTAAATGCGATACGAGTGACGCCGCTTCCGCAATTGCGGCTTGAGCTGGGTAATCAGCCTTATACAGATTCCCCTTTATAGTGATAAAACCCGCGACCTCCGGTTGCAGAAATCTAAATCCAACGCTAGACCATATCTGAGGTAAGTTTCCCAAAATGTATGCAAAAATTCCCGCTCCTGTGCGTTTAAGCCTTCATCAGCGAAAGAACTTCAGATAAGCTGTAGGTACGATGGTCAATTGTGATGAAAAAAATATCTACTGATATGTAAATATAAAATAATAGGTGTCTACCTAACTCAGCACATACTGAAAAAATGACTCAAGAGAGCATCACAATGTTTGCCTCCGTAAAATGTTCGTCACCAATACAGCAAATTAATTTCTAGGGACTTATAGTGATACTTATACTGGCAACACTTGTACAGCGCAGTTTGTTTACCAACATTGAAGCGTCCCTGGCGAAAAGAAATAAAATGCCCCTTG
Organism: Leucinodes orbonalis; assembly: GCA_019425675.1. NCBI lineage: Eukaryota > Metazoa > Arthropoda > Insecta > Lepidoptera > Crambidae > Leucinodes > Leucinodes orbonalis. The sequence goes on along the minus strand of PQWD01000359.1, from coordinate 239,312 downwards.
CTTGGAGGCAGAGGGACGATTACGAAGATCTTGGACAGCAAGGTATGTTCTCTAATAAGCAATTTATTTACATTATTCCAACGTTATACAGACATTTCAAAGATACCTATTTAGACTATAGGAGTTTCCAAGTCGCCAGATATTTTCTAGTTTATATTAAAATAAGCGCATTTAATGGCTTTAATCATTAATATACGATAACCGATATCAAAACCGGTATTGATTGGAGCAAGCTAACTTAGATATAGAAAGATAGGCAACCTCATTAGTGTAAATAGCCAAGTATATTATATTTTGTTTGTAGTTAGGTACTGTTAGAGACGTCTAAAATAACCGATATCTAGTAATTATTATCTACATAGCTTATATGAGCAGGAAATAAGTTAAGAATGTATTTCCACGTTTAAATTTTGACATTGATGAACACGAACACTGCGTGCCAGCCATCTCGCATACTCGTGGTGCCTCGGTGCATTGAAATGAAAAAAAAAACAGTCTTGACGACTTGTTAATATTCGCCGGACGAGCATGATAGGTTATTTAGAATAACCACAAGCATCTACGATAGCACTAATTTAAAAGTATTTTTCGTAGCTGGCAAGTTAATTTTAGTTAGCACATTCGTTACATAAAATACCCGGAAGATTTTTTAATGTAATTGTTCAAAGTACATATTCATGTCCTCAATTTTACAAACTCTTGGATAAACGCTTGAATCTTTATCGTTGCCATTTACCTGTAAGGAGCGCTGATATGACAATTATTTGTTTATGATTATTGATAAGAGTTCATTACCTACATTTTCGGTTGAGTCATGTATGCAGTGTTGCTACTTATGAAAACATCTCCCTAAAGTTGCATTTTGCCAGGTCTAGGTTTTAATTCAGTAACATTATACATTATTCATGGCATTATTGTCATTCAGCGATAGCGTCTTTAGCAATTTTCAACACACTATTTCAGCAGTACATTTTAGGTTCTCGCAATTTTTTAATTATGTAGGTATGGAATACTCTACAAAAATACAAAAAAATGCAGCACACTATCAGAAAACAACATAGGAGAGGTAATTTTAAACCTAGTTTTATTGCCTACATTAGAAAAGGTAATCACAGGGTCTTATGTTCCTTATCCTTGTGATCATAGAGGGCAACCGCGCGAGACCTCGGAAATGGTGGCGACTCGGCTTGTGGCTGGTGTTCCACTACGGGCACCGGTTGGTGAGGTGGCTGCAGTTCTATATTATCCCCTGGGATAAGATATGTAAGTGGCTTTATTGTATTTCTTAAATTATGTTGCTGTTTTGAAATTTGCCTAGATTTCTTTCTAGTTATGCAAACCTACATTGTCAATTCCACTTAGTCACGACACTACAATCCAACTGTAAATTTGGTATTCCGGTACAACTTTAATGTAAATGGTTTCAAATGGCAATTGTATACTTAAATGAATTGTATAACTGTCGTCACAAACAAAAGATCATTGTTTTTCTGCGATAGCCTTCGAGCAGTTACCAAGAAGTATTGGCTCGTGGTTCTCGAAGAGTACTCAATTGTAGATCATTTAAGTAATGCCATTGCATGATTTTGTGAAAACTGTAAAAGGCGCCAATACGAAAAGATAAGTGCAGCTTTGCTTGGCAGTCAGCGAGCGCAAATGACTCTCACTCGCACAGGCCCACGTTTTATACGAGTTAGAGGTACTCGAATTGACTCGACCACGATGTTCAACAGCTCAACTGAGCTACTTTTTTTCGATTTATCAAAACGACCATTTGTACATTTTCTATGCCCTTATAACACTATGACGTCACAATCAACTGACGAAATTTTAATACTTTTTGTTATTTGAAAACAAAGGATTCGATATGTTGGAACCTTAACGAAAGTTTGATATAACATGAGCATGATAATACAATCATTATGAACGTATTAACTTCTCCAATAGTGACGTGATTTGATAACATTATGTGGACCAACCCATGCTCCCGCACCTACAATACGCAAGGCAGATTCTACCACACTCCAACCATGGAGGCTCTACTCTCTTTAATTAAAAACCGTAAATCTAAAAATAACCTGCAGGTCATGGGGTTGGGTTAATCAAGGGTCGGTGAGTGATGGCTTGTGGTTCATCAAATTACTTTCCACCTTTATTGTTTCTGCCGTTTTTTTTGTAGTTTAATTGATAGGTTTGGTTTCGTCAACAGATTATGCCAGTTCTGGAAGGATGTCATTCCGAACTGCTAGAATGAACTTGGAATTTCCTAATTTAAAGGCACGAGATGCTTTTGAATCATTTATTATTATTTATGTTTTTAATGACTCTGTCAATGAACGATTAAATAAGTTCGTTGGTAGATTTGCTTTCAAATCGGTATACCGTACGAGTGTTCAGGAAAAAATATAGAAAATCTGATATTGCGTGACTTGTGGACATACCTAGTTTAGTTTTTAAGCCACCGTGGTTATCTAGATACATAGTTATAAATAATAATATTAATATTTATTTAAAGTAATCAAACTCATAACTCGGTTTTGCTATTATCTGAACCCGGTCATAAATTTGGTTTTGTCCCTAGCCAACCAACGATAGCTTTTTCTAATATTTGATAACATCAAAAAATTATATATCTTAATATAAAAGAAAATAAATTCTTTTATTTGAAAGAAATTACTCAGGTTGTAGTCAAATAAAAATGGAAAACTCAGTGAACTACTGTAAGCTATATTGTAGGTACTACTGTTATAACAAGTGTGAAGCTGTCAAGCGAGCTTCTGCCCCCGGAAGCTTTTAGCCGACTGTCCGCCGCTCGTGTCCGCAGCCGCATTTGTTTGCCTTTGATTCTATTATTCAGTGATGTACCGGGTCAATTGACCTGCGGCGATGGCGCCGAGCCCTTGGATTTACGCGGGCTCTAATCTATAAAGGCAGACCGCAATAAATGTGTGCTGATAATATTTTTTACTTGAATCAGCTTGATATCACGCTATGATAGGAAGTCAATGAACACGCACATATACAAGTAGAAGGCATAGAACACAGCGAAATTATTGAAGTAAAAAGATATGGCGCTTAGGAAATTGAAGGGAGAGAAAATAGACATCAACTTATTTTTTTGTAAAGAGGTTTTCTATTACAGTATTTCGTCGACATCTATAAATAAATAAATCCGTAATTCGTCTATTGCACATTTGACTTTCATTATGCATTCAGATTAAAATTTTAACAGTAACTTTTGCACAAAGATTAGTCAAAATGACAAAGTACGATCATTATGAATTTCCAAACAAAATCCTTCATAGCCAGGCCAATCGTGTAAACACGACAACTTTGTTTGGTAAGATAAGATGCACCACTTACAGACAAGGTAGGCATATTTACTACGCTGGTTCAACAATCAGATCTTGGCCTCAAACGAAACCGCCACTCTGATCTAACCTCAGCCACTTGCCACCACCAGTGTGGCGTCTGCAGTTGACTAAGATATCTCTCGATTTGACGACCCATTTGGTGTTGCGGTTGAGAGGTCGGCCGCAACACCAAGGGTTCCGGGTTCGATCCCCGGGCAGTACAAACATTTGTGTGCATGAACATGTCTGTTTGTAATGGTCTGGGTGTTTTCTATGTATAATATGTATGTATTTACAAAAAAAAATGTATATATGTATGTTTATCCGTTGTTTAGTACCCATAATACAGGCTTAACGCTTAACTTGGGGCTAGATGGCGCTGTGTGAATGTCAGTAGATATTTATTATTATTATCTCTCGATTTGGTTTATCCATCTATACCTTGGACGACCCACAACATATAGGCATAGGTATAAGCCCCAAAAACTCTGTTAGGAATCATGGCACACATGTGAAATTCTATCAAATAAACCATGTTTCGACTTTTTGTATACGGGAATGCTGTCCATTGTATGAAACCCACTAGAACACTGCATAAATCAACAGAGACGAAATATAAAAGCGTCGACAATATTCAAATGCCGTTCGTTCTGCAGTTGTCCCAGAAATCTAATTTTTGCGATGGCCTTTGTGTGGCGAAAAAGTCCACGGGGTGCTCCACGCCCTTGGTATTTACTGACATTTATGAAAAATACCAAATGTGCTCGTTTCGTTGTACGTCGACGAAGATAAATTATGTGCAACTGTTACAACCGGTGCTTTGGTACACTCCCTGAAGTACCTCGAAACACTCGAATATAGCAGCTCGAAGCTATTTTACTGTAGGAGAAAAGGCACCGATTTGGTAGGTTTTTCCTAGATAGAAACAATTCACCGCATCGTTGCTTGACATCAAATGAGATGGCGGCAAAATTCCTAATCTAGTTTATCAGCAAAAAAAGATCTCCACCGACCGCTTTGGAACTTAGTTTGATATGGGTAGACGGAGAGGAGTAGTGTATGTTTATTAAGTAATTTGTACACATATTTATTCTGGGAAAACAACGATACATTCATTTTATAAAAACTATCCTTTTAAGGTCAAATGGGTAAATATTATAGTCAAGAGACAAAAAACCAGCAGCCAGTGCAATAAGCCAACTGCCTGTTGTGTCTCTATTTTCTGAATTATTTTATAATACTGTAACACACCTGGTCACAGTCCAATATTATTGCTTAATAATATTGGACTGTGAACAGGTGTGTTACAGCCTGCTTAGGCGCCTTGAATTCATATTTCAAACGCTTACCGGTCGGCACACGTTATCCCTCGTGCCCAATCAGTTACGTCTATAACAAATATTCAATGGGAAACCCTACGGGCTCAGGTGGCACATTATGCTCACCTGAACTCAGAATATAATCCCTAAGATGCTTAACGGATATATACTAATATCAGAGCCGGCCGTATAAAAACTCTATGGATAAGATACATGAACGATTTTTTCATGTATCTTATCCATAGAGCTTAAAGGTTAAAACCCCTAAAATGCCTGATTCATGCTTGCATACAAAATTATGACCTCACTTCCGGTTGTAATTCCAGACATTGTAATTATAAATAAAAGATACATGAAAAATAATGTATTCGATGAGTAGAAGTTCCCGTTAATTTTTTTTATGTACATATCTTATGAGTTATAATAACAATGACGACCCATTAGGTGTTGCGGTTGAGAGGTCGGCTGCAACACCAAGGGTTCCGGGTTCGATCCCCGGGCAATACAAACATTTGTGTGCATGAACATGTCTGTTTGTAATGGTCTGAGTGCTTTTCTATGTATAATATGTATGTATTTACAAAAAAAATTAAATAAGTATATTTATCCGTTATTTTGTACCCATAATTTACATACTGTTACGAATTGACGTAATTAAAATGTCATTAAAATGGCGGCTAATATGTGACGTCAGACCATAGACAGACCATAGAGTATGACATGCGAATTGTCAAATAGCAAAGAGTCTAGTATGTTCTAGATAATTCGCGAACTATGTAGAATGACGTCGACGCTTCGAGCTCAGCGGCCGGACAGGTATATAAGGCGGGCCGACGGGGTGCGCCGGGAGTCTTGTGTTCTACTCAAGAGCGAACGAAGAGCGAAATACCTGCGACTACAAGGAAGAAGCGAGTGATACAGCGATATCTAAGGGATCGTCGAGTGTGATACAACAGTGTGAAGAGTTAACGTGTGATTATTACGTGTGTGTGCGGAAAGTGTTGTGTTATAGTGTGCAGTGTTAATTACGGATTTTAGTGCGTGCGTTAATTGATTAATTAGTATGAGTGTAAGTGTAATTAGTGTTGTGTGTGATTAATATTGGTTAATTAATAAAGTGTGTTACCGTGTTATTCTTCGTGTTTGGCAATAATTTATCCGAAACCCCCAGCTCGTAACAATACTTTAAAACAACCACAACACGAAGAGCGTCGGTGACGCCACGTGTGTTGAGAATTTTTGAAATTAAATGTACGTTAGCCGACGTTTTTACGATGAAGGAAAACATCGTAACGAAACCTGCGCACGCCTGCGAAGAGATTCAAAGATTGTACGTGAAGTTGACAATCCGCACTGGGCCCGCGTGGACGACTAAGGCCTATACATCCTTTACAGATAGGCTCGTGCGACTCGGTGGGGACATTTAATGAGTTGTTAATGATTATTAACCACAACAAGAGCATATATTTCATTTATTTATCCCAGATTATTATCTAAACCAGCAAAGCCATATTGTGTTATTGCGAAACGTATTCAGTTATCAGGTATAGTAATCTTGGTATAGTACGAGTCCCTCAACGCGGGTAATCATTGTTGATTATCCATGTTCCTAACTGCCAGTCGTATGCACTTCCAGTGATTAGTGGCGCGGTCGCAAGCGCGATCATTGGCCAGGTACAATATAAACAATATGTCGTTTAAATGACCTACGCCTAAAAATATATTTTACTTTGTTTTTTTAAGGTAGGACAATGAGCAGACTATTATTATCCTTCTTTTCAGGCTATATGCATAAACGACTTTTACTAGGTGGTAGACTCGGTTTTGTTCTTCTAAGAAGGCACCACTGCAGTGCCAGATATCGTCCCGTGAAACAGGTGTGTTAGAGCACTGTAAAATTACCGGGTATGATCCCGGATATTTTACTAGCTAACTTTACATCTGGTGTCTCAGGTGACGGGTGCAGTGCGGCATTGATGAAGGATAATAACTTTTTATCAGTCCTTCAGTCTTCTTCAATGCCGTTCTGTCATGGTCAGGCGTATCACTTACCAACAGGTGAGTGTCCTGAACGTCCTGTACACATTGTAACATAAAAAAACTGTAGGTAGCATAACTGCGTCTGTGTTTCCGACCACATACAACCCTGTAGCATTCAAAAAACGAGTGAATAAGCTTTTTCTGAGCAAGCACGCTTCATTTTAGAGCACGTCTCTTCTACTAGTCTCTGCTAAAGAGCAATTCCGTCATAAATAAAAATATACTTAGGTATAGTAGGGTAGCTCATTCCTAGCTAGACTATCCCAACCATCTAATTATTAAAACACGCGAAATCTAGGCACGTGCATGATGTCACTGGTGAAATTTAAGTCTACTGAACATTTTTAGACATGCACTTGACATGATTGTGCTAGGGTGTGAGATTAATTAGTAAAGCGTGGTGCTCGCGTAAAGGGCAAAAGCCCCTTATCATCGCAACAAAGGTAATGTTACAGTGATGGGTCACGGAATACACGTGTACTTTGTGTTTATTGTTTAGTAGATGCCAAGCTGTACTCGTAGGTAAGTAATAGTTAACGAATCTAATTTGAACTTTGATGATATATTCTATGACTACTGTTTAGGTTGTTTTTTATTAACAAAATAACGATTTGTATTGAAAGCGTGTTTTGTTATCTAATTATATTAGGTAGGTACTGGTGTTTCCCGCAGATGGCCTTTATTACTTAACCGTGGCGATTAAGCGCAGATGGCTCTAAGGCTTAAAATTTTCAACCTGGCTTAATCAATGAAGCTACCTGGTCTCTGAAGGCAGGTCCGAATCGCCTTGAAGTTGGTGGTCTTCTGGAACTCTGTCAAGTTTATTAATATTTAACATTGATTATATAGTCGGCAATCTTTCACCATTAGTGTATGTTATCACTATATCATCACTATATGTAACATCCTAAAGCAGAAAACAGCCCTTTTCTGGCCTATCCGCAGCATAGCCATGTGGGGATTGGGTCATAACTTACTACGCGGGTCCAATGAAGATTGGTGGGTATCAATAACGTGATCCAGCTTGCAATGTCCTCACCAAACTGGGAAAATACCACATCCCACGAGGACGCTGTGATCACGCAGTAGCGTGCATTCCATATATGCAAATAGGCAGGGCTACCCTGTGCGATGTATGAAATGATTCCCACTTAAGCGCCCATTTTCCTCTGCAGATTTGAAACTATAGACGTTCTGCTGTCATCAATACCACTCAACTTGTCATAAATGTTTAGTATTTATTGTTTTTGCGATTAATGTCACTTTGTATACCATACTCATAATCTTTCACTGGACCATGGAGGCAGTCAGTACATAGAGAAAAATATTTTAACCACTAATCGTCTAAAATATATACTATAAAGTTATATATGTTATCTGTAGTTAAATAAACAATTCATTAACATAGATTAAAAAATAATTTGCATACTGTAGCGTTTACCCCGGCATCGGTAATAAAACGGTATTTATTTAGCGTCGATATCCCTCGATAAAACAAACAAGCCCAATAGCACTCGATATCAACTACTAGCTTTTGCCCGCGGCTTCGCTCGCATTAAATTCGGGATAATACGGTACTTTCATTTATCACTATACATAGGATTTCCCCTCCCTCCAACTTTAAAGGTTTCGGGGTCAATTTCAGAATTTTTTATTAGCAAAAAATATGTTATAGTGAGCTAACCTTAAAAGGTAGACATATGCTGTCGCGGACTTTTTTGTAGACCTTTAAAAGGAGAACAATACTCTCATACATGACTTTTGTGTAACTTTAACCGTTTACGCAGCGTACGCAGCGGAAGCTCCAAGTATGCAAAAATACCCCCGATTTTGAAACATTTTTCATTACTGCTCCGCTTCTATTACTCGTAGCGTGATGATATATAGCCTATAGCCTTCCTCGATAAATAAGCTATCTGACACTGAAAGAATTATTCAAATCGAACCAGTAGTTCCTGAGATTAGCGCGTTCAAACAAACAAACAAACTCTTCAGCTTTATATATTTGTATAGATTATTAAACGAATAACGTATCCTGTAAAATAACGCTCCGACGGTCGGCTTCACACAACACCCAATTTCCGGATACGGAAATGTAAAATTTTGTAGTATTTCGTCGGGAATAGTTCGCGTTTGTAATTAGAGCCGACGTAGCGTTTGAAAAACGAAATGCTACAGAAACTGTAAGCAAACATCGAACAAAAAGTTATTAATTCAGATTTCAGAGAGTATTTTAAAGAGATATTCATTTTTTTCTTGTAAGTGAAAAAATATATGACTCAACTGCTATAAACCCCATCTGGTGTAATGGTTGAGACGTCGGGCTATAACACCAAGGGTTCCAGGTTTAATCTCCGGGCAGTTAAAACATTTGTGTGCATGAACATGTCTATTTGTATTGGTCTGGATGTTTTCTATGTAAATTAAGTATGTATTTACAAAAAAATGTGTGTAAGTTTGTTTATCCGTTGTTTAGTATCTATACTACAGGCTAATGCTTAGCTTGGGTCTCGATGGCGCTGTGTGAATGTCAGTGGATATTTATATTTATTTATATGAAACAATACAGTACAAAACTTGTTTTTTGATTAAAAAAGGTCCTCAAAGAAAACGTATGTATGAATATCAAATACAAGTAAAATTTACCATTGGTTTGTCCCGTTGTATTCCACTTGGAAGTATTCAGCTTCACAATAAGATATAAGTTGTCAAATCTATTTGACAATTTATATTTTGTTACATATACCAGGGATTTGATCGCTATTGAAATCTGATAAATTAGTACTATTAATATGTAGTTTATATACCTAAGTGTAATATCGAGACCGTCCGTGCGCCTACTCAGCCGGGCTTACTTAAAATCGGCGCCAGGGTCCGGTATGGCGGTCCTTGGCTTATGCTGAGTGAGTCCGTTTGATTCAGGCATCGTAGCACACCATGTTTGTTTGTTCTTTTCTTGTGATATATCCAAATTTGATTGTAATTGTGTTGCGATGCATGAAGTTGATAAGAGTTTTCTTTCTTTTCTATCAGTCTTTTACAGCCTTTATACAGGTGAGTTTAGGTATTAATAATAATAGATTTTACACGCGGGTGTTCGGGTGAATTGGTGTATCCTTATTTTAAAGAGTCACGTGCTAATGAAATAGCTCACGGCATTGTGGGTATGTCTCTACCACCTACGCGTGTAAGCGGTCCACACGTTTGCCAAGTATTTTTTCATGTTATAAAGTTAACAATAGGGTCAGGACGCTCACCTATCGGTGATACGCCTGACTGTGACAATGCGGCATTGGAGGAGAGGAGACCAATAAATATTAGACAGTTATTAGTCTCCATCAATGCTGCACTGCGCCCGTCACCCGAGATAACAGATCCGGTAATTTCACAAATGATATTTTTCGATACAATACTCTTTTTTTCTCAATTATTAGATCATGGCAGTCCACTTAGTGACTTAGGCCCTCATAGGCATTAAAGATTTTTCCTCAATCACCACGATTGGTCGGCGGGACGGTGATAACAACATAAAACGGGTAGCAGCAGCAAGGGCGGGGATGGTGACAGTTCTATTCTAAACTAACAAGCCTTAATAAATTTAAAGTCCCGTCCAACTGTGCTCTTGTCGATACGATGGCCATTATTCTGGCAATGGCCATGGCTACTTCTGACTTTGCACAATGCCCGTTTACACTTAAGCTTGCTTATTCCGTTACTCATGTCGGAAGTTTGAGTTGATTTCCATGGCGTCCATTTTGGTCGCTATATCACATTAATTTAATAAAGTCTCTGGTTTTGCAAAAGTACACAGTAGTCAGTGTCATTTACCGCAAATGACCCATTTGGTGTAATGGTTGAGATATTGGCTACTACACAAAGGTTTTTATTCCCGGGCAGTACAAATATTTGTGTGCATGAGCATGTCTGGTGTCATTAGTCTGGGTGTTTTTAATGTATAATATGTATTTATTTACAAATTAGATAGATAAGTATTTATATCAGTTGTTTAGTACCCGTAATACAAGCTTCACGCTTAACATGGGGCTGGATCTCGCTGTCAGTTTATATTTATTTATCTTTGATTGCCCCTCATTAAACTGGTTGCGTGCGTATTGTTTGGACAGGTACTAAAAATTTAATTATCATGATTTGAACCTGATACCTATTAAGAACCTCATTTTTGATTTAAGTTTAAGATTAAGTATACAATTGAGGTACCTAAGAAACTTGCAGAATAAATAGCATTGCAACTTTGTGGTTACTCTACCAGTTAGAGGGTTTTACATTCAACTACGTAAGCAGCAGTAGCCGAAATATAAATAATAAGTGACCGCGCCCAGGGCGTTACTGTACTTTGGAAAATGGCTGACAAATAACAATGTAGCGGCGCGCCTAGATAAAATATTCATGTCGCCGCTTAGTTCACTTATAAAGAGACCTCTGTATTATCTATACACAAAAAAGTGGAGTGTGTGTTTGTAATATTGATATAACCATTTTTTCTTCATGCATTTTTGTATTTTGTCTGTTTGTTCCGGGTAATCTCTCAGTTAGCTGGACAGATTTGGACGGCAATTTATTTGGTAACTAGCTGATGATAAGGAAGAACTTTGAACTTTGAACTTTTTGAACTGTTTTTAAAATAATCATAAAACAAAACGTTGTTATCATTGTTGCTGTTAATAGCAGCTGTTTGGTGGTAGTTTATTTTAGCTGAAGCATGTGCGACTTTAGTGATACTCTAAAGTCAAAGCCCTTGTTGTCCCTCAATCATTAAGTACCTACTGTATGCACCACGGACCAGTGAGATTGACATCACATCATCTTCATTTCATCTTATCTTTGGTCCATCACCTTTACAATGGCAAGGCGAGGCAATGATTTCAAACTTCCGCTTTATTATTATAAATTAGGCCCTAACATTATGTGAAGTGACGTAATGGGTACCAATTTAACGTAACTTAGGTTTTTATTTTCATACCAAGCACCTCTTAGTTATCTATAGTCTCCTATATACGACCCATTTGGTGATGCGGTTGAGAGGTCGACTGCAACACCAAGGGTTCCGGGTTCGATCCCCGGGCAGTAAAAATATTTGTGTGCATGAACATGTCTGTTTGTAATGGTTTGGGTGTTTTCTATGTATAATTAAAATATGTATATAAGTATGTTTATCCGTTGTTTAGTACCCATAATACACGCTTCACGCTTAACTTGGGCTAGATGTCCGTAGATATTTATTTATTATTTATCCTAGTACGTTTTCCGAAATCACTTAATATATTTCAACGTTACATAATAAATTACGTAACTGTCGATAATAAAAACATATTAGTGACCTTTATCGATATAGTAAGCCCAAATATGGGGTGGGCAAAGGGGTGAGCCCATGCAGTACCGGCAGGGCGAGGTTGCGGCAAGGGCGCGCCGCTTCCGACGTCCGATTGACCGGGTAACGATTCACTCAGCGTTCGCTACCGTCGCTCAATCCGATTTACTTTATTAGCTTCCGAATTTGAGTAACATGTCGTTTTGATTTTTTAAACTGACTTAGGAGGAACATATCGCTTCAAATTATTTTTCTAAGTGACTAAGGTTCAGTGGCGGATTTACAAATTTGCCGCTAGTAGGCTTAAAATGTTTGCCGCCCCTAGTGACTTTTGATATTGAATACGCAAGAAATATTTTTGGTGGAAATACATTTATTCTGAAATTGTAACTTTATGTTTTTTTAAGTAATCTTTTACATACGGATTACAGACGTAATGTATAAACATAAAATATCAATAAAAAATATTTGGGCTAAATTTGCCACCCCTCTAAATCTGCCGCCCTAGGCTCCAGCCTACTTAGCCTATTGGTAAATCCGCCACTGCTAACATTTTTTTTTTGATGGTAAGTGATACGCCAGACCATGACAGAGCGGCATTAAAGGAGACCAACCTCCATCAATGCCGCACTGCAGACACAGATGTTTGGTCTCTCTTGGTAATTTCACTAGCTACAGTGCCCTCACCCCGAAACACAAAAGTGCATAACACTCCTGTTTCACGGGATGATATCTGGCACTTCAGTAATCACTTCATTTATTTCGCTAATAAAAAATGCGTTAGAACGCACGCGCTGCTATGTAGCAGCTGAGACATGGACAGTGACTGCGGCAGTAGTTCACAAGTTTAAGGTCAATCGGGTAATCGAGCCAACTATGCTCGGAGTTTCTCTCAGGGTTTCTTTATGTTACCAAGTGCACAGGACGGTCAAGACGCTCACCTGATAATAAGTCCTGACCATGACAGACCGGCTTTTATGGAGACCAACAACTGATAAACAATTATTATTCTCCATCAACGCCGCACTTGTAACACTAGATTTAATGGCAGTTACAGTAAGCTTTGTTGATGTATATTTTTATAACTAAATGCTGCAAATGAACAAATTCAAATGAAAATTTAGAAAAAAAAATTCACCGCCATTTTCCAACTGTGTAACAATTATGTCCTCCGGGGCATATCAGGCATGAATTCAAAAGTAGAGTGAAACCAGTTGTACATTTCATCAGATAAGATGCTGAAGGGCGCGCGGCCGCCATTGTAAATGCATAAATTTGGTATGGTAGCGTTACAATGATAAAACACAACTTTTTGCAGGGTGTTTGTATCTGAAAGATACTTTTATGTTTGATTACTCGCTACATAATTATACTAGAGGTGGTAGAGTAAATATTGAATCGTCTTGTTAGGTACCACCGCAGTGCCAGATATCGTCCCGTGAAATAGTAGTGTAATGCACTTTTACGTTTTTATATTTATTTGGCATTATTAGATATCAAACAAAAAACACAAAGCATTTTTTCACAGCCCCAGCAATCAACTATGTCAAACTAACTACGCGCCGCAGTGTTACCCGTGGTTTTAAATTGAAAACCCAGCGTATCAGCAAACTCCATACCAATTTATTTATGATACAAACATATCATACACGCTACACACACGCACAAAAAAGCAATGAAAAGTAAACCGTGTTAGACGTGAATAAGTTACTAACATAATATACTAATAATAGCACAGATTTCCCAATACAGGAGATGGCGCAAGCCGCGTTTAAAGTGGCGACAAATGTAAGCTCAACGAGCATACACTGGCTGCCAGTTTACGCTCTGTGAGACGAGTCAAGACGCACGAATATAAGAAGAAATTACCGTTTTTTCCAAAATGCCATCCTGTGCAATTGTAACATGTCATCATCGCAATGAATCAGTAAATTTACTAAGAAATATACTCGTAATAACTTTTCACAGGTAAGAACCGAAAAGAAGTTGCGACACTGGGACTGCCTATAAACTTGGCGGCTTGTCCAGTCTAATTGTATATTCGGATGTCTGTGAATAATAGTGATACCTCCCTCCGTAAACAATAATTATGTGAACCGCGTCCTTTGTAAAAGGCTTAAGCATGCGTCGGCCCCTCAAGTGCAATCGATATCACTTATTATTTCACATACTGCTTGACTGCCAAGGTCGTTAGACCATTGAGTGTGAATCGCGTAGTTGGGGATAGCGATGTCATTACGTAAGTTGGCAAAGTACACAATATGTGCATCATCTCAGTAAACATGTAGGTTAGCTCATTTATTCATCATCATCATTACACCCTAAAATGTCCACTGCTGAACAAAGTCTCTGCTACTTCCCATGTGGTTAACTTCCCATTTGGTAAACCTCAAACCTATCCTACTAAAAAGTGGCATGTGGGAAACATTCATCGTAAACATTACAGTAATTACATATGTTTTTATCCCGTTTGGTAGACTTTCTGTTGAAATGAAAAAAAAAAGTAAAAAAAATAAAACACGAAATTAATGCTAACGTTATCATATATATTTTTATCATTTTCAATCAAAGGTCACACTCACACACACTCCTTTGTCGGATTATAATATTTATATTTTTAACTTTGAGTTATTTTACTTGTAAAAGATAATACGTATATTGATGTTTTATAAATTATATTACAACAGTGTTACAATACAAAATGACGTAAAATCACTTTTAAAAATTTTAACTAAATCGCACTTCGATACTTTTATAATGACAAATATTTAATTTTTAATTTTTATTTTATCTGATTTCAATTTTTGTATAAAGTAATAAAACGTTTACCAAACGCAAATTTTTGAAAGATATAATTTGAGGTTTACCAAGTGGGAAGTTTACCACATGGGAAGTAGCCGAAGTCTCCTCTAATGATGTCCACGTTGACCGAACCCTAGCAGTTTTCATACATCTGCTTCCTGATATCTTAACCAGATCATCCGTCCATTTCGTTGGGGTTCGGCCTACCTACGCTTCGTTTCCCGTTACGTGAAGCCACTCGAGAACCTTTCCGCCTCATCGGCCATCGGTTCTACGCACTATGTGGCCTAGTCTACTAATCCAGTACTATCTAAAAGTACGCAACTAAAAGATTTATTATTCAATAGACTGAGCGTCGGTGGCTCAGTGGTGTGGACTGTCGCCTTCCTACCGGGAGGGCTGAGGTTCAAATCCCGACACGTACCAATGTATTTTCGAATTTTCGAAAATAGATGTACGTTATCCGACGCTCTTACGGTGAAGGAAAACATCGTGAGGAACCTTCATGCACGCCTGCGAAGAGATTCGAAGGTTGTGTGAAGTCGTCAATCCGCACTGGGCCCGCGTGGACGACTAAGGCCTAATCACCCTATACGGGTAGGCTCGTGCCCCTCGGTGGGGACGTTTAATGAGCTGATGATGATGATGATGAGACTGCAGGCAGTGGTGCAGGAAGGACTAAACTTAGGCATTTGACGACTCCCGTAGTGTAATGGTTGAGACGCTTAACGAATTATATCAACCAATTATATTTACCATACAACTCGAGTTTTATGTCATTCGTTTTTGTTTATTTTAGAATCCTAGTCATTATTTTAATAATATACAGAATATAATGTGTGTTTAAATCTATCGCTGTCCATCACACCGCGACCGAAACTTTTCCACCACTACCGCTACCGTAAAAATATCCGGCGCGGGCATCCACGCCGGTGATGGAATAGAAAAATTAATGAAAAACCTCCCGGAAAGCTCGCAGTGAGCTTTCGCGCGTAGTGCAACCCCGGGCGCCCGCCGCCGCTGACGCGCTCTCAAATAAAACCCATTTACGGCGGGGAAAACTTTAACTCAGTGATTTTTTGAATACATATCACAAAGTATATTATAGTAATTATATTAAACATTAAATTAACTGGTGATGTACGGGTTTTAAATTAGAGGTAACGTTTTTTGTGTTTATTGTGGGTATCAAGTATCAGGGGATCGACGGACTGTTGTTTATTCGTTTTATAAACATGCCATTCATCGTTGTTGTTATTGAATTACGCTTGTATAAGTAACACGCGACGATGGCTTATAATGATTCAATTACATGTCATTAGAAACTTGCGGTTGAGTTAACAAAGTTATTAAGCTTTCAAGTATGTAATAAATAATTACGTGTTAACGAGATATTTCGATTAGTTCCTGAAAATATCAAAGATACATATGCAATAACACTGATTTGGTTATTTATAACATAATTGATAATGTTATTTTTATTAGTTCGACAGTGCTTATTTTATTNGGCTATGTTACGTCATAGGTTAGTATTATATATGTATTAACCAATCAACAAGCCTAAATAGCCACAATGATGTGCACAGGCCTTTTTACATGGGATTGGATGTTTCGTAACCCATCACTCTCTGATATCCTAAAGGGTCAGCCGAGACTTATTACTAGGCGGTAAGACTCGGTACTGAGTCGTCTAGGTAGGTACCACCGCAGTGCCAGATATCGTGCTTTTGCGCACGAGATCCCGGTCCTTTGCTTTCCTCATTCAGCCTCCACCAGCGACCTTTCGCGTGTCATCGGTCAGGCGTCCTACGCTACGCTTGCCAAGACACGGTCTCCACAGTTTCCACTCCAGAACTCGTCCGCTCCAACGGCCATCGGTTTTGCGACATACGTGACCGGCCTACTGCCACTTCTCTTGCTGATCTGGCGAGCTATGTCAGTACTTAGATAATCAATAAACTAACTAAAAGCACAATCACACTCAAAAAGTGTCCGCGGCTAAAGTCTGCCCATCGCGTCAGTTGGGCAGAATATTCATTCATAATCACGTCGCTTGCTACATGTCATAGTGACATAGTAGTAGGCTTGTGCTTATGATTTTGTAGCCTTTTAATGACACGTTAAGCTCAAAATTTAAATGAATAATTTTTTGTCATAAATTAAGATATGACTCTCCTATCGTAAAACATTTTATGTATTGTTTGAAACCGGCTCATTGAGTTCTAACATTTAATATGATCACTTATGAATAACCTTTGACATTTTAATTTCATAATTTGACATGATTAGAATTTTAAATATTTATTTTTACATTTATTTTAATTTTAACAAATTTATTATAATCCGATTGTTATGAAATTAATTGCAAATTTATATAAATCCTTTTAATTTATTTTTTAACTCAAAGTCATGCTACTAACATATTTTTAAGTTCACTTTTGTTACTAACCATAAATGGATCATTGCTATCTGTGAAATAAAGAATTATTATTATGATGAATATAACAATAAGACAACGTACCTAAGTATGTTTACGACCCATTTGATGTAATGGTCGAGATGTCGGCTTCTACACCAAGGATCCCCGGGCAGTACACACATTTGATTGCATGAACATGTCCCAATGTATTGGTCTGGGTGTTTTCTATGTATAATATGTATGTATTTACAAAAATATATATAAGTATGTTTATCCGTTGTTTTGTACCCATACTACAGGCTTCACGCTTAACTTGGGGCTAGATAGCGCTGTGTGAATGTCAGTAGATATTTATTTATGTGTCAAGCGGCTCAGACATTTTCTCTGTTGCTATTTCTCCGAGTGTCAGAGTCATCTGTTAGTTAATTGTTGATCTAGGGTTCTCCCAACATTTGTCTACTACAGGTCTAGAATACACCACGTGATGAGAACTGTGGCGTATTCCCCCCTCCTCATCAGCGGCCTGAACGAGGAGAAACAGCAGTTGCAGGTGGAGCTGTTCCACGATTTCGAGGATGATCAAGTCAGTGATGACTTTTTGGTATTTTACGAATTGGCCAACTCGACTGAAGTGTATACACATCCTAAACAAATACGCATTGATTCATGTGAAAATGTGTGTGAAACTAAAGATTATGTGTGAAACTGTTCGAATCTGTGTTATATGATGTGTGTGTGGTTGTATATGGTACTCTGTAAATCTGTGTTGTATGTCATACTGTGTGAATTTGGTTGTATGTGATACTGTGTTGTTTTTGATATTGTGTGAATCTGTGTTAAGAAAGAAAGAAAGAAAAAACTTTATTCAAATAAATCTGTTACAGATACTTTTGAATCGTCAATTGTTATTATTATCATATTTTTTTGTGACTCTACCACCGGTTCGGAATAAGTAGGATCTTCGAGAAGAGCCAGCAAGAAACTCGAGTTACTCTTTTAATCTTTTAATATCAGTGGTTACAGTTTTGTCATTTACCTACACATAGCTTTACAATAATTTATTACAAAGATTTTGTAACTGGAACACTAAGTGCAAGACCACACATCTTTATCCGATAAATTTTCTTTTATTGTATAGTAACCATTTTTCATGAGGGTTTTTTAATCTTTAATTTAAACTGGTGAAAAGGCAATTCGGCAAGATTTTGTGGTATTTTATTAAAGAATGTTATGCCTGTTCCAACAAATGATTTACCTACTTTACTTAGTCTAAGATTTGAGACAGCAAGTTTGTTTTTGTTCCTAGTATTAAAGTTATGTACGTCACAATTTTTTTCAAACAAATGAAGATTTTTGTGGACATAAACTAGATTATGGTAAATGTATTGAGACGCTACTGTTAAAATATTTTTTTAAATACTTCCCGAAGTGAATCACGTGGTCTAAGGTTATAAATGGATCGGATTGCTCTTTTTTGAAGTACAAATATAGTGTTAATATCAGCAGCTGAGCCCCACAACAGAAGACCATATGACATTATACTATGAAAATAACTAAAATAAACCAATCTTGCTGTTTCAATATCTGTTAAGAGCCTCATTTTCCTAACTGCATACGCTGCTGAGCTAAGTCTACCTACCAAAGCTTCAATATGAGGTCCCCACTGGAGTTTTGAATCTATAGTAATTCCTAGAAATACTGTACTATCAACGCTTTTTAAGCATTCGTCATTCAAATTAATACTGGTGACGACCTGCCTCACATTAGGTAATGAGAATTTTATACAATTAGTTTTTTTAGTGTTAAGCAATAAATTATTAACTGTAAACCAATGCATCACTTGTGAGATAGCACCATTTACGTCGTCAAATGTTTCTTTTTTTTCTATTGACGTTAAAAAGCAATGATGTATCATCTGCAAATAGTACTATGTCAGAAAGTTTATGTTGTATGTGATACTGTGTGAATCAGTGTTTCATGTGATACTGTGTGAATCTGTGTTGTGTGTGATACTGTGTGAATCTATGTTTTGTGTGATACTGTGTGAATCTGTGTTGTACGTGATACTATGAATCTGTGTGTTTATTTTTGTGTGAAACTGTATTATACTTTTTAATGATTTTATAATATGCTGTACTATGTGTTTGTGAAACTATGATGACCCTAGGTGAAACCGTGTGGTACTGTTATTTTTGTTTAAGTAATTGTAGGTACTAAGTGTTTGTGATCTTGTGTGAACCTGTTTTGCTTAAAGAGTTTTAATTAAAACTCTTTCTAGAACCTCCCAGTGACGGACGCATACGTGGAAGTGCAGTCGAGACACGCGCAGGTGTACGCGTGCGAGCTCCAAGTGCAGGCGCACTTCACCGGCCTCCGATACCTGATGTACCACTGGCCTCGTCTCTCTGCTGTTATTGGTAAGTGATCCAGGCGTTTGCTAATGCCCAATACATTTCAATATTACAAATAGTCTAAAAGATTGCAATAAATAAATCAATGAATTCTTTATTTGCACCAATACAACATTTTACATAAAATGTATGATACCCTGGCTGCCATACTAGTAAAAATGGAAGCCCACTGTCTTATATAGTGTATAAAAAAATATAAATATTCCTCTTGTATAAAAAAACCGCATCAAAATCCGTTGAGTAGTTTTGAAGATAAAAATGGAAGCCAGTGTTCCAGAAGCTTATCAATATAATTAGTACAACGTTATTAAATTAAAATTCCTATTCACATGTAAAATAATGTATTGAAAATCTAATTGTTAAGTTTAAGAAAAATAAATTATGTAATAATACAGTACAAGTAACAAAGAAGTGACAAAATAATAAAGCATCACATAACTCTATGTTCATGTGAATTTGTGTATGTGTGTGTTAGTTGAATTGACGCCACTTGTTTAATGGATTTAAATTGTCCTAGCAGACAAATTTCGGGACCAAAGTCGATCTTAATTGCTTAGGTATATCCTAACGATCACTGCAGGTAGACACTCAATGAAAGTGAAAATATAATTATCACAGCAACCATAACAATGAGCTTGATAAATAAAATGGTCAAAATGACAAAGATAATGATGACTTTGACAAACAAAATGACCAGTGTGACAAACATAATGATGAATTTGACAAACATAATGATACGTTTGAAATCATAATGATACGTTTGACAAACATAGTGATACGTTTAACAAAGATAATGATACGTTTGTCAAACATAATGATACGTTTGAAAACATAACGATACGTTTGACAAAATGATCGCTATGGCAAACATAAGAAATAGTTGAAAATGTAATCATTGACAAATATTACGGTAAGAAGAAGATTAAAGTCATGTTTATAAAAAAACGACCCGGCGTATAAAAAAAAACAAGGATGTGTCATCCATTATAGTTAGGATATCGATCTAGTTTGTTAATTCATTTAAAATGAACCTCTATTGTTTATATTATTTTAAATATTTTTAACAAAATGATGAGAGTTACAAACATATAGATAAGTGTGACAATCATAATGATGAGCGTGACTAATATAATGATACACGTAAATGTGACAAACATAATTATGAACTTGTCCAATATAATGATGCGCGTGACAAACATTATAATGAGTGTCACTAATAAAAAGATACCTAAGTTTGGCAAACAATGATAACGTGCCAAACATAATAATGAATGTGACAATCTGAATGATGAGTGTGACTTATATAATTATAAGTGTGGCAAACATAATAACGAGTCTGTCTAATATAAAGATACCTAAGTGTGACAAACATAATGATAATGTGTCAAACATAATGATAAATGTGACAATCTTAATGATGAGTGTGACTTATATAATGATAAGTGTGACAAACATAATATAAAGATTCCTACGTGTGACAAACATAATGATAACCTTTACAAATATAATGATGAGCATGACCAACATTAAAAGTGTGACAAACATTATGAGTGTGACAGAAAATATGAATGTGACAAACAACACATCGTTTGTAACCGTAATGTAGACATGTTATCATTGCAGGCATCAGTACAAACCTGTTCTTCGTGTCGCTAGTCTTCATACTGAGCTGGTACCACCTGCAGGATGGACTGCCCGACTTTGTCAAGGTAAATAATTGTATACATATATTTGAAAAATGTTTAATATACGCTTTAAAAACTCAAAAAGTTGTTTGTACCTACGTTAAAAAATTTTAGTATGTTATAATATAATCCGCAAACTGCCTCTGTGATCTAGGTTGTACATAGTTTGTCTTAGATCGATCAAGGGCGGTTCCAGGTTAGGCGCCAGGAGGGGATCACATAGTAGTAGTCAAGTTAAGAACTTATATGGTATTTTGTTAATGGACGTTAGTATAGTACTTTAAAATAGCTGGGGGGGGGGGGGGGATTCATGACTTCCATGTCCCTCCCCTTGGATCCGCCGTTGAGATCGATGTGTGCCCCGGATTCCTCGGAAGTTGTGAGTTAGAATCTTGCGGAGAAACGTTACTTAGTGGGATTTGTCCTTGTTTGTTTAGGGAATTGCAGGCTGACGAACTTTCCTTAAAATTCTTTTCTCTAAACTTTAGTTCATTCAGTGCTTCGGAGGGCACGCTAAGCCGTCCAGGCAACAATCTAAGTATGGTGATCGCTAACACCCACAATCCGTACTGAGCCCGCGTGGTGGGTAACGACCCAATCTCCCCATACCTATGCTGAGCCGAAAGGCCTGTGCCCTGCTAATATATAGCCATATCTTCAGCCTTAACGACCTAGGAAGGCTATTAATTGTAAGTTTGTTAGTGCTCAGATTTTCTTTTTTCCAAAATATTTATAGCCTATTATATTTTAAAATTCTGAAATCACGCTGTGTACACCGTCCCTGGGCTACAGTCCTGTCCTGTGAACTGTTTTATTTTAATGTGTTTCATGTAAAAGAGTGTATCCTGTTTTGTACCATACCAAAAAGGAACGTTGATACATATTTTGTATGAGATTAGTGATAAGTGACGTCATTGCTCGCTATCCATAATTAACCTTATAATTTATTGTTTCAGTGATTAAAAATACAATATTGCAAATACATAAGGTTTTGGTTTTTATTGCGGATGGTGAAACTACCGATTATGAGATATACAAGGCGCGTAATGTACAGAGTAAATTCGGCGCCGCAGTGAAACCGAAGCCGGGAGGAATTCAAATTTGCGGAAAAGTTAAACTGGAGAGAGAAGGTAAGATTATATGTATTATCACCCAGATAGATAGATTAATTATATATGTATTTAAAAAAAATGACAATAGATTTTTA
Organism: Leucinodes orbonalis; assembly: GCA_019425675.1. Lineage (NCBI taxonomy): Eukaryota > Metazoa > Arthropoda > Insecta > Lepidoptera > Crambidae > Leucinodes > Leucinodes orbonalis. The sequence continues at coordinate 216,747 of PQWD01000359.1, read as the reverse complement.
ACATTGCAATATGTTTTACAAAAACAAAAAAATATTTATGTATTAACAAATGGTAAACAGATAGGATAGTAGACACAGAAACACATAAATGAAGAGTTTAAAAAAACCTTCTTTATAACTTACCAACAACTTTCAAAATAAATGAATAATATCCACATGACCATCTAGTCCATAAACTAACATTAGCCTTTATTTGGTACTAAACAACACATAAACATACTTATATACTTTTTTTTGTAAATACGTACATATTATACATAGAAAACACCCAGACCAATGCACAGACATGTTCTTGAACACAAATGTTTGTACTGCCCCGGTATCGAACCCGGAACCCATGGTGGATCAGTGGATATGATATATTATTATCTGTACAGATTCATCCAGTTCTTCGAGGACGATAGTTTCATAAGAAGATTGAAAACTCAAGAAGCAAAGAAGATACGAAGTGAGCATCGATTGCCTTAACTAGAGTGCTGGTACGTGGTCTTATTTTGTAAGGGAGTTGTGTAATGTGCTTGGCAAGTTAAAAAAAAACCTTTGATTGTTTTTTAAAGGGCCGATTTTACTATAAATAGATAAGATTTACAGTGAAATTCTTAGATGCCGTGACAGGTTAGCAACTATGATCATCACAAGTAAATAAATATTCTCAGGAACTGAATTAATTACATTATTTACAACATTACATTATTCGGTAACTAAAAAATATACACCTAAACACTTAAAAATAAAAAAAAATAAAACTAAAAAATATAATTAAAAGAAGTCCCTTTCGGCAAAGTTCCGAAAATACTGGCAGCGTTACCCCTTTGGATTGCCAGACTGATTCTTTGACCAAGGTAGCTGCCAGATCTTCGGTCACCTGTGACGTCGACTAACCTTTTGGAAATCTCTTTGAAAAGCCTCAAAGCACTAGGACCCCACGGACCAAGGGTCTCGACACCGAACGGAACAAAATCATATATAAATAATGTAAATGTCATAGCGAGGGAAATAGTCGACATTGAGATATCTATGAAAACAAATTTAAACAAGATGTAATAGGAATCCAGAATTAGAAAAAAGGGATAACATCTTCCCTTTCTTCTTCTTAATTATATTTTTTTTTATGTTAATTAAAGACTTATTACATTGCCAAGCTATTAGGTGCTAATATTTTATGAATTTATAAAAAACGTAGGTAATATTTTTTGCATTTATATGACATGATATGAATTAAGCGTTGGGGATTTAGAAGTAGGTTTGACGTGGTTTTTGAGATTATGTATATCATTATTTTGTTTATAAGTAAAGTTGTGTTGAAAATCATAAAGTCGTCCATTAGAGAGTGTACCTGGTACAATATTAATAATTTGAGCAAAAATTATTTTGTTACTCGAAAAAAGAAACCGTAGTGGATGAAATTACAAAATATATGTTTCAAATAACCAAAGATAAATTTATAAAAAGTGATATCAGCAGAAAAAAAAAATTAAAATTCTAGTCCATTTAAATTAACAAGATGCTGGTTTTTCCTAATATGTACAAATGTAAAAATTTTTTTTTCACTTGTGTGTCAAGTTGTACTTAGTATTACATTTAAAATACATAGTAGTAAAATATATTAACCATGTACCTTACAAAATCAACTTTTTAAATAACGACAAAATAAATTAAGTGATATCAGTTAAATGCAATCATTTAATGCCAGTAACCAGATGCGTTGATTAAATTTATAAGTCTAAACAATCTTACATTAAATGTAAGATTCTTTTGATAATGATTATAGCAGACTCTTCTTGCAATTACTAACATATTTAAAACTTTCTTATAATTCATATGAAAAATGTATATTCTTTACTTTTAAACATTCCATGACATTCATTCTGTGTTAGTTAAATTGGAGAAATCGTGTCTAGCATCGTTAAATAAATTAAAAAAAACATTGTTAAAAAATTTCTATTGAAAGTAATTATTTACAAATCACATAATTATCGCAGGCAAAACATGAAGCGTTTATTTAACGCTGGATCATGAAATAAACATTTACGAAGTAAGTATAAATAACTCATAATCAATTATGTCGAATAATATGCATAACCACAATTTATTTTCAATATAAAAGTAATTATAATACTCCATGTGTAATTAACTAATCTTATCTGTAAATATTCGAATATAATTGATTATTTCTAATAATATTTGTTTTATTATGGAAATATTTTGTTGGATTATTCAAATTCTGTAATTTCATGTTAAAAATTATTGATATGTTATATTGACATGTATTTTTATTGTTAAATTTTATGTTACTGTTATATATTTTAGATACTTAATTATTAATATGTTCAAGTAAATACAGTCAAATGCACTTATTGATTGGTAGCCAATCCTGGTCGAAATATGTGATAGTTTTATTTTGGGGTTACAAATATATACTTAAATATAATAGTCGTTTAATTTTTACCTTTTGTCGTTTCCTATGTGTCGTAAAACGAAACTTATTACATTCGATACTTAATATACGATATCTGTTTGTAGACATAACAACATTCTTCGTCTTACTAAAAAGTTGTTTAGTGATGCTAATATGCTTTACAAGTAAATCACGCCGACGAAATGGACGAAAAATCGACAATCTTAAAATATTTACAGCCGAAAGTATCGCCACTATCCATTTTATATTATTGCAAAATATTGAAACCATTTTATTAATTATCTATGAGCATAAATTTGGAATGAAGACTGCATCTTGGCAAGCGTAGCATAGGCCGTCCTCAGGACTGATTTCACCCGAAAGGCTGGATGTTGAAAGTGGAGGACTGTGATATCAGGTACAAAAGAGGGAAACTCATAGCGTAGGCCGTCCTACAGACCGATGTCACCTCAAAAGTTGCTGATGGGGGCTGATGAAGAAAGTCGAGGACCGGGAGATCTGGCGCAAAATGGGGGGACCTATGTCTAACATAGCTATGTAGATAGAGAAAAAGGGTATACAAAATTAAAACCATATTTTCGGGTTACTTTTTTATTGTTACAATAGGTTTCATATTATGAGTAATGTTCTACAGATAAGTAAACAATGTCATATTTCGTGCGTTTAAATATTTGTGTACAACATTATATGTATTTTTTTAAAGCTGACTGGATTGAGTTTATTTTATATTGTTCGATGAAGAACAACAGAAAACAACAAAATATTCATATTATTATGCTTTATTACAATAAAAAATAATAACACTCAACCCAAAAATGAATAGAAAAATATTATAAATCTAAATTAATATAAAAACAGAAAAATAAGGTACTTTAAGGTTTTACGAAAAATAAAATAAAAGTATAGGCCTACATTCAGCTGTCTATATATTTTTTTATGAACTTTAACGTCGTGTTTAAAGGTTAATGTAAATTCAAAAAGTTAATCTACATCTACATTACAGCTTTGGTTTAAAGGCTTATAAGATTTAAGACATTTTTAAGAATTTGTATTTTTCAAATAACGATATGTCTGTTGTGAACAAAATGATAGAAAAATTGTGCACAAAATTCAGTGTAATCATATAAACTAATGCCATCTCATGTAGTTTGACATTTTCAATTACCGAAATACCTGCATTTACCTGAAGACATTGATTAGACCCTGTACACCTTTCAAAAACATTAAACACGAAAAGCATTTTCATTTACTTATAATTGTTTTTATCAAATATTGTATTTTATTTAAATCAAAGTTTTAGAACACTCCTAAGTTTTTTTTCGGTGAAGTCGTATTAATTTAGTACATCGTATATGAAAGAGGTTATATGTATGTACTCAAATAACAAAAATATAACATATTCCAAATAATATAGCATTAGGATGGATTTATTAATTTTAATACATGGAACTTACATTTTTTTTTTGAATAAGCAACATTTTATTCGCTGTAAATACAGTATTTGTTTAAACCTTTTTCACAATTGGTAAACAATTTCAAAATAAATAGTCATAGCTTCATGCATTTCATTCCGTTATCAAAATAAAAAATAGAACGTTTGTAAAAGTAAACAATCAAACTAACTTTAATCATTTTTACTCATCTAAAAACACTAATACTAAACTTGTCTTTTTAACACTTAATAAATAAAATTAACAACATTTGACATCCCATATCACTAGAATAATGGAAATATCCTAATTACATGATGGTCATAACAAAGCGGTTATATAACGAAAAATATGTATTATAATATGTATGATAGACACACCTGTATTATTTCAACCATTCGAATACATATAAAACCATATATTTGTTTTTATAAATTAAAAACTCATAAAAATAGAACAATTACAAATCTAAAAAAAACCAGTCTGGTGCAACTCCATACAAAAATAAATTACTATGAAACGGGGCAGAATTTTAATGGCGGCTATTGCCATCTCACTCACTTCCTCAGTCTCACTCTTTCTTTCATTTGATTGTTTCCCGGTTAGTTTGACAATGACATGTACGTAAATAATCACTTTTGACAAAGCGATATTTACTGGTTTTTCTTCATTTGCATAAGATATTTTCATAATGGAAAGTAGTGAAACGTTGTTTAGATTTGTAGTTATCATTCAGAACTTGTTAGAAAGGTAAAATGATCTTTCGGTGCTGTGAAATATGTGGCCGAAGCTCAGGAAGAAAAGACGGAATCAAACGCCACTTTTTGGCTAAATTTCCTCTTGATAAGCCAGGTGGGATGTTTTTTTTAATATACATATCTCAGAACAACTTTTAATGTGATAAAATATCATGTATCTGTGTAAAATGTACAAATAGCTAACTCAAGACTAGTGTCGAATTTTGAATTTTATCGATATCGATATTGTTTTCAGATGCAAGTTATGGGTCAGATTTTCAGCCCTCTGCAGGGCACCCACATAAACACCGTGTTTACGACTGTCATCCTAAAAACATAGCCGGTACGGAATAATCTTTCTTTTCGGCAATCAGGTGATTCAGCCTTTAATCTCAAAATAGTCGCACAAAGTTACTACTCCCCACGGGATAAGAACTCACGATCCCCTGTTTAAGATGCTATTTAAGCGGAACGCTGTGCACACTATGCCACGGAGGCAGTTTATAATATAAATGAATAAGTTTATTATTATACTTTAAATACTACATGTATACATTGTTTATGTGATCTGTAAATATTAAAACTGTGTTTTCTAATATTTATCCTTCCTTTCGGCCTGATGCTGCATCCATGGCAAATGACGTGTCAATTTAGCCGCCTGAAGTTGCTACGATAAACCGAATGAAATCAAAATGTTCATCATCATCACAACATCTCTTTAATAAAAACATTAATTATGGTCTTGATTATTTACTTTTACCCATCATACAATTTCGTTTTAATGGTAGAAGTATAGAATAATATATATTTACTTCTACCATTAAAACGAAATGGAGATTCTGAAAAAATATATATATATATATTCGTTACTAATATCGATATATTCTATGTAGGATGTACTGCAAACGCTATTTGTTGTTTCTCATGTTGGTACGATTGACAGTATACTTTCGTTATGTTGGTACAAGATCTCTGCTCCGCTTTGACATTTGTGTAGATTTTTTTTTCTATGGAAGTCCTGACTCTTATTTTATATACTCTTTGAAAAAAACAGACTGTGGCCAAATAGGACGCTTTTATAATAATTAAATGATATTTTTGAAATTTGGCGCGAAAATAAAATATCTGTAAATATTATTATAATATTCATATTACCACACTCCCTGACTTACTTTGAATATGTATTTGTATAAACAAATTAAAAATAAAATAAGCAAATAAAAACTATTTCATTTCGTAAAATAATCATTAAACATATTGAACACTTAATTCTAATGAAGATGAAAAGTGTTTATTCAGTTAAGGTTCTTACAGAATACTTATGAATGTCAAATGAAGCTACCACTGGTTGGGACGGTAATTTTCCACTGAGAAGAATCCAGCAAGAAACTCAGTAGTTAGTCTTTTAAAAAAAATGTGTTTTGTAATATAAACGTTAATATTATAAAAATGTGTAATGTTAATATTATAAAAATAGAAACGAAAGAAATGAATATCTATGTGAAAGTACTACCGAATATAACTTTGGCAATTTTGATATTATATATACATTTCGTTATCAACATTATGCATCAATCTATAAATTGTTGGTCCGCATTGAAATAAAAAAAGTTTGTTAAGATTTAAGTAAATTTATTTTTTACTTAATTGAATCATTTGAAATACATAACAGAAAAAGTATTTTTTATTTAAGAAAAGTTATAACTGTAGTATGAAAATAAAAAACCTCAATGTTTTAATCTCATTGACTTTGCTTTTAGTGTCTTAAGTATATTTTATAGTTATCTATAAAAAAATGTCCATACCTATAAAAAAATATTGTATATAGAAAAGGATAGAGAAGTAGTATAAAAATAAATCGTTGTTTTTATTTGCATTAAAATGTATTTAACTATATCTCAAGTGGTTTTTATGTGCGTGGTTTCATGTTACCACGAAAATAGAAATAAAAATAAATTTACATTAATTTTATTTTAATTATATAATAATCTACCAGTGAAAATGTTATAAAAATGATATAATCATAAAAAAATATGGATGAACATTGCATGGTTAAATTTACAATAAATATACAATACAGAAAATGATTATTAAACATCATTTGCATTCATTTTGTGCATTGGATTTTTGTTTATGTTGTGCAAGAAAGCCTGTGATAAGCTGTTGTAGTCTGACGATGATGAAATTTGTTTAATATATTTATAATTTTTTTTTAACTCCACAATTGAGCGGGGCTGTCAGTGCGCTCACCTGATGGTAAGTGATACGCCTGACCATGACAGAAGCAATGTTGAAGGCAATTTATAACAGTGGGTAGACATTATTTTTCCGTGACAGCTATAATGCCCTCATCCTGAAACACAGAAGTGCAAAACACTCCTATTTTACGGGACGGGACTGCCGTAATATTAAAATATCGATGGCAAACTATATAAATTTAAACATTGCATCCCCCAGTGATATTTCTATTTGCCCAAACTACAGAAAAAAATGCAATGTTGCATGTAATATTGGTAGAAATAACACAATTTATGATATAATTTGACAAAGGAAAAATAAGTTCATTAATACGATATATGATAAAATCAGTAACCAATATTAATATAGCAATGAAAAACCTATATACAAATACTGTAAATATATACTATTTAAAATATAATTTGGTGTAAATTAGTCGAAATTTGATATTGTTCATTTCTAGAATTTAAAGTGAAGAAAATATTATTTACATTGTGTATATTTCTTCACCTCAAATCCGGTATACGATAATCATTAAAAAACTCAGTCAATAAAAATACCATTGTTATGGTAAATATGATATTTTAAATAGAAAAACATAATGAAAATGTTTTTTTTTCGATCCAGTACAAATACTAATCCAATTGCAATCTAAGTTTCAGTTACAAACTTTTTTCCCTTATTTATTTTTTTCTTTTTGGCAATACATGGCAGTCTGAGTCTTAAAACGACAAATAAATTTTGGCAGTTGGCAACATCAAGAGATATGTACATTTCGTTGATTATTATCTGGCAGTTTACACTAATATATTTATATATTTTATAATATATACACGTAATAAAACATTACCTGACGAGTGATTCTGTGCGTTATACTGGTTGTAATATGGTTGTATTTTGCTCAGCTTGCAGTGGAAGCGTACCGGGATAGTTCTGGCAACACCATGCCCACGGCCTGGAAGAATTGGGCGATCTACGTGAGCGTGTTAACAACACCGTCCGGTTGTGAAACATGCAATGGTAGAATTAGGATGGCCTTGAAAATATAATGACGGTTAATCACTCTTTTGCTAAAATTAACAGTTACTCTATTTGTAAAATAGATTGACTGTTAATTTTAGGTAAAGGATTTTTAACTACATAGTATCGATATGATAGGTCGTCGCGATGTTACGAACAAAAAGAAAAGAATATGGTAAAATGATGTCCTTTATTGTAGAAAAAAATGGGGTTAATGGAAAAAAGAACACATAAATAATAATTTGAAAAATAAATAAAAAAATACCAGAGAGTTGAATGGTGTTCAAATGAAGTTATTCTTTTAGTGCCTCAATTCTACTAATTTATTTGACATTACATTACGTTCGACGTTATTACAATACGACACTTTTCAATCCAAAATAGTTGAATTAGTGCAAAATCTTACTATTGGACCCAATTACGGTACAATTAGAGCACAATTAATTCATCGGAATAGGGCCCAGCTCACCTCATTATCAGCGCGCTCCTCGTCACTCTGATACTGTACATCCAATTCGGAACTGTTCACGCTGTTCTCCCAATCCTCGGATGACTCCACCGATGACGCGTCAAGGTCTACATCTGCCGACAATCGTCATGGACTTCATTCGAACAAATCTAGTTTAATCTAATCAAACCTTTATTAAAACTATATAAACATTAAATTTAAATAAATAAAAAAATCTACTGTCATTCACACAACGCCATCTAGCCCCAAACTAAGCATTTAGTACCAATGTTACGGTACTAAACAACGGATAAACTATATATATATATTTTTTGTACAAACTTTTTTTGGCCCCGTTTTTTTATGTATAACATGTATGTATTGACAAAAAAGTATACAAGTATGTTTATCCGTTGTTTAGTACCCAATCATACAAGCTGCACGCTTAACTTGGGCTAGATGGCGATGGTATGTCAGTGTATATTTACATAACTACCATTTATAATACCCACAGGTTTTACCTACATACCAAATTACTAAATAAAATCTACTTTTCATTGTACTTATAATATAGTTACCATTATTATTACATTTTTATTAGTTCTGTATGGTTTTGGAATTAGGATTGTATTAAGGAACTTTGATTTATATAAATACTTAATAAGTTTTATAAACAAGTATATTGTAAATGTAATTTTTTTTTGGAAATAGTAACTACTGAATTTCTTGCTGGAATCTTCTCAGTGGACAACAACAGTCCGAACCAGTGGTAGAATCAAATTTGACATTCATAAGTGTTTTCTATGGACCTAAATTGAATAAATATATTTTCATTTTTTCATTATCAAGTCCTAGAATCTACCAGTTGGGGTAAGGGCTCCACTATAGTGCGTTTCATATTATAGTACTTATGCCGTTATGTTGGCAGTTTTGTTTCATCATCATCAGCTCATTAAACGTCCCCACCGAGGGGCACGAGCCTACCCGTATAGGGTGATTAGGCCTTAGTCGTCCACGCGGGCCCAGTGCGGATTGGACGACTTCACACACAACCTTCGAATCTCTTCGCAGGCGTGCATGAAGGTTTCCTCACGATGTTTTCCTTCACCGTAAGAGCGTCGGATAACGTACATATATTTTCGAAAATTCGTTGGTACGTGTCGGGATTTGAACCTCAGCCCTCCCGGTCAGTTTTGTTTATTTAGTTTTATTTTTCGACTGAGATCATGCCCAAAACTTTGAAAATAGAACTGACGAATCAAAACCCACGGGACCGTCTTATCGTACCATACGAATGACGAGGTGCCAACATAACGGCATAGGTAGGTACTATTAGGCATTATATGAAACGCACTATGGTTACCGCTATCTCTTAAAGAGTATTATATGAAACGCACTATGGTTACCGCTATCTCTTAAAGAGTATTAGTATAATGATATGTCAGCATTTTTGTACCAAAAAGCCAAGTTATATTATATTGTTAAAAGAGTTGGGGTATGCCCTAGGCGTTTACGACGCTATTACGACACTTCACAATGCTGTAAATATGGTATTCCGGTACAAATTTTAAGTCAATGGTAATTGTAGAGTAGAATGAATTGACAATGGTGTTACCAAATAAAATCTACCATAAAATAGAATGAATGAGGGCATGATGATGAAATATACTGAAATATACTATTAAGACACATTAAAGTTACAATTAGCGCATTTTAAAAGTTGCGGAATCGAAGCCCTGTGAGCGTACCGCCATCTCTTATAACAGTATTACAATAACATTACTTACATTACGACTTTTCTGGTACAAAAATGCTGATGAATGATTACAGTATTATGGTCATAGTATGGTATGGTAGTAGTATGGTCAGGACTCAGGACATTTATTGCCTTTGTGGTTCGGCCCACACGATGGCCCATCTGACATCGTGTGCGGCGTGCCCACAGACATCCGAATATACAATTAGACTGGACAAGCCGCCAAGTTTATAGGCAGTTCCAGTGTCGCAATTTCTTTTTGGTTCTTACCTGTGAAAAGTTATTATATTTCTTGGTAAATTTACTGATTCATTGCGATGATGGCATGTCACAATTGCACAGGATGGCATTTTAAGATAAAACGGTAATTTCTTCTAATATTCGTGCGTCTTGACTCGTCTCACAGAGCGTAAACTGGCAGCCAGTGTATGCTCGTTGAGCTTACATTTGTCGCACTTAAAAACGCGGCTTGCCCCATCTCCTGTATTAGGAAATCTGTGGGCGTGCCCTTCCAGCTGCACTCGGGAGGATCTAATGACGGCATCGGATAATGCTGTCACTGTGGCTGATGTTTGAGCCGCTAAAATTTAAATGTGTGTTTGCCTTCGACACGCTAAGATGAAGATTACAGTAATACTGTTTTAAGAGATCGCGTTAACCCCTCCGTTCAGTTAAATTCAGTTGTAAATAATAGTTATATTTTACAACAAAGTGTGGAACAAAATACTGCTTGTCATACAATACTGGACTGTCGTACCTATGCCCAAGGGGTCAGCACGTCGTATTGGTACACCTTGTATCCGCAAAGGGTTCGGGTTCATAGCATGATCTGGTGGGGGGAGAGGGGGATATAACTCTTTATTGTAACGACTTACACTTATCACTTCTATGCATGTAACAAATGTAGTGTTAATTTGTAATATTAAACTTTTATCGGGATCCTATTTCTCATTGGTGTGGACTGTTGCCTCCTGATCTGGAGGGCGCAAGTTCAAATCTCGCCACGTACCAATGTCTTTTCGAATTATCGAAATTATATGTACGTTAATCCGACGCCTTAGTCGTCCACGCGGGCCCAGTGCGGATTGGCCGACTTCACGCACAACCTTTGAATCTCTTAGCAGTCGTGCGCAGGTTTCCTCACGATGTTTTCCTCAACCGTAAGAGCGTCGGAAAACATACATATATTTTCGAAAACACATTGGTTTGTGGCGGGATTTGAACCTCAGCCCTCCCGGTAAGCGAGCATCCATGAAGCCACCGACGCTCTATTTATATTTACGACATAAAATTATTCATCATAATTTCGACCTTATGGCGTCATTGAAAGGGTACAAAATAAAAGCACGACAGCATACTACGTCACTTTGACATGTAGCGAGCGACGTAATTTGAGTGAGTTTGTGCATCTAGTTACTTGTTTCTCTAAGTGATTATTGGTTAATTTATTCCTCTACACTTACCTACAACCATTGGTTCATTGTGTCTCTGAACTGGTACAGCCGGTATCCTCAGCGCTGTTGCGTTGATGGCCAAAGCCTGGGCTCCGTGGCGGCTGCTCGACCCTTGGGACAGGTCGGGCACGTCGGTAGACGGCATGTCTTCTGTATACCGCACTAGCGGATGCTCCTAGAGAAGTTAATAAATTGGGTATTTGACACCACAAATCGTTGACGCACTTTTTATGAACTGTCAAAAAGGAACGTTTCCATGTATTTTGTGTGAGATTAATGATATGTGACGTCATTGCTCACTATTATCAATTGACCTAATATTTATTGGTTCAGTGTATTTCAAAATACAATATTGCAAATAAACAAAAGTGATCAATGAAACGACATATAAAATAAGGTGCGCTTTTATAATAATAAGGTTTGGTATTTTATTGCGGATGGTGGAAAATACTGAATTGTAGCTAACTATTGTAGTATGGATGGATGATGATGAAGGAATCTTACATCATGCGTTGTCAGCTTTGTTGGTGCGGTCATGTATCGCGGATGTCGGACGATCATGTGGCGAACCGTATCTTTTTATTCTGAATTGCAGGAGGGTAAGCGTAAGCGCGGTGGTCAGATCCTTAGATACAAAGATGTTCAGAAATGAAGAAATGCAGCATCGTGCCCTCGGAGTGGGAAGGTTTGGCGGGTTACAGGCTGATGTCAACTACTAGGGATAAGTGGAAATCAACAAGTATTGTGCCCTGTAGAACTCGGGACTTTACATCAATATGATATTTTGTTGTTTTCTATTAATCAAATAAGACTCTAATAAATAAATAAATAAAACTCACCGGATGTGTTAGTTCACAGATTGGATTCAACCGTAAATCAATCATTTCCAATACTGATAACAGATTGTGTCAAAGTCTTCTGGTAGACTGGATATCTGAAAAGATTTTTTTAATGAATTCAGTAATCACTAGGTGGTAGACTCGGTACTGAGTCATCTAGGTAGATGCCACCGCAGTGCCAGATATCGTTCAGCTGAGTTTCGGGGTGAGGGTACTGTAGAAATTATACCGGGTATATGAGACCTAACATTTGTTGTCTCGGGTGACGGGCGCAGAGCAGTGTCGACGAAAAATAATAACTACCTACTGTTGATAATTTCCTTCAACATTGCTTCTGTCATGGTTAGATGTATCACTTACCACCAGGTGAGAGCACTGATCATCCCGGACTTGTAATATCATGAATAAAAAGCTAACCTGATTGTTATTTAGATGCAGGAACATAAGGTCTGCACATCGGAGAATGGATGCGGGGAATTCTTCTAATCGATTGTTGCGCAGGTTACAGTGAACTAGCGCTTCCATCCTGTCCATGGTCTGAGGCAATTTCTCTATTTCATTATTTTCTAATGTCAGCCATCTGTTGAGAAAATTACAGTTAAATCATTCACATAATTAAAAAAATGATCAAAACTAGAATAATTCTCAAACATGCTAAAAAAATTCTGTGTGACAGTAAACATCTGTTATGTAATTAAAACTGTTGTTAAATAATTATTTGAGTTATTTAATTTCCAGTAAAATAAATATTCAAAAACCAGTCATCTAATACAAATTTTATTTTTTACAGATTGCTGATTAAACAATTGTTTTTATTGTTTCTGTATGTAAAACAAGTAAATTTAGTCTAATGTGTTCAGTTTAATATATTTGTTTTGATCATAATTAACTTATTTGCTAATATATAAGCTACTTCCATATATATTACAAGAAAGCTTAAGTAAAACACTTATATGAAATAAATAAATAACGAATAATTAGGCTTTTGAATAAGTTTTACGGTTTATATTTCTACACAGGGAGTATACCCACCTCAGTTTTGTAAGTTTTGTCATTTCCTCAGGAATTGTTTTCAGTTCATTGCCACGCGCCCCAAACGTGTCCAATTTCTCTAACTTTCCAATCTCCTTGGGAATCTCTCTTAGCCCTATCCTATTGCACCAGAATGCCTCTAAATTTTCTAGTTCGCCAATCTCTGGTATCAACTCATTCAGAGGATTGTAGCTTATGTTTAAATTCACGAGGTTTTTCAAGTTACCTATTTCGGCTGGGAGAGAACTAATGTTGTTATAATCTAGTGTTAAGGTAGTTAGGTTTACTAGCTGCGTAATTTGCACAGGAATAGTGCAAATTTTGTTTCTATGTAGATACAAATGCTCAACTTCCAAACAGGTGTATAAAAGGCTCGGTATTTCCGTGATTTCGTACGCATTAAGACTCAAACGGGATTTTTTCTTGGCAATTGTCTGTTCTATAAGGGCTAGTATATGGTTTTCACGGATAAATTTTAATATTGCACTCATTTTGGATCTATTTTTGGTCACATTGCAAAAACTATTGCGTTTTGAGTTTATACAAAAACATGACATTAGGAATTTGACATATGGGTTTATATGACATTTCCTGATTGGTGTTACGTTACTACAAAATATTTCATGGATAAATAAATAATACAAAAATAAAAACGTTTACGGATTTTTATAAAAATAAATCTATGGGATTATTACGAATATAAAAGTTTTCTTATACTCTAAACTGATAATTTTTAACATTTATTTCATGTACGACAAACACTAAAAACGGAACGTATACTACTGTATTGATTATTCGCGGAAACTGTGAAATGGTTCTATCCAGTGAAAGAAAATAAAACAAACAAACTAATTTACTTTCTCTGTTTTCTAAGTAAAAAATGTGAAATTATATCATAGCATATTTGAAAATAAAAACACTGCAATCATAACAATAAAATGTGCTCTAAACTTTTTAAAATAATATTTTTTATTATTTTTATTGAGCAACAGTGTTTTACTGAACAGACTAGTGGTGAGATTGATATTTTTCAAAAGTATCAGTTAAGAATGCTCATATTACTCTCAAAAACAGTATCGTTTACAGGTTTCCAGCAAAATAAGAGCTCGCACCATGTACGACGATCGAGTGTTGATGATGCGTTCTTCCAGAAACAAAAACTGCCTTCATACCGATCTTTTCAGCCAGTGTCTGTGAAATATCACAAGACAACCTATCCTAGAGCGGATGATAGACCCGACTACGATATAACGTCTTACGATTCGGAATATGGTGGAGTGGTATCCAACTTCACATCTTCTATTTATGATGATAACCCTCCGCTATACCCTAATCCTGAATTTATTTCTCGGGGTAACGAAGGTAAATAATACATTTTTCAGCAAAATTTTAATTGGTCAATAATGAAAATGTGTCGATATTATTAATAATTAAAAAATAAATCATCAACTGATTGGTTAATAAGATGAATTCGATTCTCATAGATTTATTGACTAATCGATTCATTCGTGAGATACTTATTATCCTTTATATTGAAGTTTATATTGTTACGCGACTTTTAGCCGAGGTTAGAGTCCCGCTCGTTGCTCCTTCGTAGTTGCGAGTGTCCATGGGTAGTGGTATCACCTAACATCATGTGAACGGATATCTCGTATTCGTAATTAAAAAAGGTCCGTATTCTCTCAACAACGAGAGACGTCATAGGAAGCCGAAACTGGACTGTAGACTGCTAAATTAATTAATTAAAAATAAATTACGATATGATCATTCTACATAAATATATATTTGCATGGCAATACTGATAAACGTGACGATATAAACATTGTTAAATGATCTTTCTTTATAACTTTCTTTCTTACGATGCTACTTCTCCAAAGTTATTAAAAAAAGACACACTTTTGAAGTTTCTCATGTTACCGTTATTTTAGAAATAATGAACGATATAGGTGTCAGTATCCATTGATCTTTCGCAAGCTGTCAGTTCATCGTCCGGGTGTCTAGAACATCATGAACGATGAACTGAATGTCCTACTGCAGTACACAGCCTTTCCACGTGCGTTCATAGCTATGAGGAGATTGGGATGTAACCTACCACGCAGAGCCAATGTGGAAAGGCAGATGTGAACGACTACCATCCTATGATTCATCGGAATCATCTTCTTTCGTAAAATTCAGTCTGCAATGTTCTAGTCTCCTGGATCACGCAACGCTCTTAACCAACGCAACTTCAGAACTCTAAACCAGAGGCAGTTATGAGTCCTAAAAAATAAACTGAGAAGGAATCGAGAAATGATACAACTCTTCTTTTCAGTGAGCAAGGCAGCTGAACCGAAACAAACGGAGGTAGAAGTGGACTTGCCCGACGACTCGCTCGCTGACGGTGATCTGAAAGACCACAATATTATCGACAGCGTCACATATTTGTACGGCTTTAACAGCTGCCACGGCGTTAGGAACGAATGGATGATTTTGGTAATTATTATCTTATACAAAGAATAAAATCAGGAATAATATTATTCGTGAGAGAACTCGAGAGAGACTCGAGCCCGCCGGATCAGCAACTTGAAGTGACAGTGGGCTGGTAACTGATGTTGCAGAACCGATGGTCTTTGGAGCAGACGAGGTTTTGGGCTGGAAACTACGTCTTCTATCTCTTATCTCTTCAATCTATTGCAATCTATCACTGGATATAGATTCGCCAAAAATCCGGGCCTTCTTCATCCAGCGTCGGTCCATCGGTCCGGGCGTTATGCGTTACGCTTGCCAAGACGCGGTCTCCACTCCAGAACTCGTTTGCTCTAACGGCCATCGGTTGTGCGAGTTATAACTAGTAACTTTATGAATCTACCACAACCGGTCCGGAAAATAAAGTAAATTCTTCGACAATTTCATAGTGAACTCTAATAACCTTGACTAAGATGCTGGTCTTTTAGTTAACGCCTTTACATGAATAAGACGACGCTTTATTAATCTGTACTGTCGCTGCGTTTATTGAAACTCGTCAACTTTCTCTTACAGATCTTCATAACAAGTGGTATTTCCGTGGTCCTACTGATATCAGCTGTTATGTGGCTGATGTGCAGCGAGTATGCCGCCGAATTCAGACGCAGCAGCAAACTGTATCCGATCAACATAAACCTGTGCTGTTGCCTGATCGCTTGCACGCTGATATACATTCAAGCTGTTGTGGTAAGTTGATTACATTCTTGTATTACTTATCAAGTGTTTAACAGCCTTTATTTGTGTTCCGTAACCGAAGGAAATGGGGCGTTGTGGGCTGATGATGAATCGAAGAAAAGATCATCATCATCAGCATATAATGGTCAACTGCAGGGTACAGGTCTCCCCGCGCTGCTATGGGGAGATTAGAACTGTAATTCACCACGTAGGCCCAATGCAGATTGATGTGTATTAACGTCTGCCATCCTAAAATTGTAACCGGGACCGGCTTAACGTGCCTTCGAAGCGCGGAAAGGATAAATACGATATCCTATTATTAAAACTCCACCGACTGACTGTCATCAGGCTTTTCAGAGCAGACAGTTTACCTGATAGTGAGTGATATCATCCATGGATACTCGCAACTTCGAAGGAGGGATTGCAAAGCTTTATAAGCGAGGGATAAGAAATATAGGGAGGGCGAATAATATTTAGGCCTCTGGTAATCTCGCTCGAATTAACAATCGAGGCGTGAAGTAGAGCTGGCCCATTAATACCGTAGCATGACTCTCTCCCACTAGTATATATTATTTAATCTGTGCTCCCACTTAAAACTTTAATATTTTAATATGCCATGCCCTGTGTTAGTTCTGCTTGGTTACACGGGTGATTATACAAGAACAACCCTTTTCCACACAACATGGAAATTGAGAGTTTGGATCCAGTGCGGATTCGAGGGTATTTACGACTACCATACTAAGATCCGGGGCAAACAGCATAACGTGCCTTCCGAAGTAAGGAGATTGTAATTACTTACTGCGCTGGTTCAGCGATCCGAAGTGGATCTTGGCTACGACACGAGAATTCGGCACTCCAATCTATGCTAACCACCCACCGCCGTCTGCAGATGACTAAGATCCCTTTGGACTTGGTCTATCTACCTCTTTCTGGGACGAATTACAGGACGCCTTCCGGTCGGTCGAGCAAGATGACGCTCTCTTCACAGCCGTTCCGACTCCATTCTTTCTTTAGGTGGTAGACTCGATACTGAGTAGTCTAGGAAGGTACCACCGCAGTGACAGATATCGTCCCGTGAAATAGGAGTGTTTGTGCTAAGACAGAAGTACATTCTGTGTTTCGGGATAAGGGCACTGTAGCTAATAAAAATACGGGTTCAAAAGACCTGACATCTGACGTCTCGGGTAACGGGCGCAGAGCAGTATTGACGGAAAATAATGACTACCTATTTTTATTATCAACACTGCTTCTTTTTTTAAAAAAGCCGGCCTTGCCTCCCGAGTTATGGGGGGAGTTTTTAATTATTTCTCGATGCTTCTAGGGTGTCTCATCTCCCTCCCAATGTGAGAGGGTAGCTCTACTTCTGCATTACACGCACATGTCATGCGCGATGTGGATCCTGGCACTTGCTGCGGCTGTGGCTGAGTACTGCGCGTGTGACTCGCTTTTGCCGTTGAAGTACAACTATTTGCTGGCTTATGGGGTGCCTGCATTGGTTGTTATGGTAAGTCAGTTACAGAAAAAGGCGTTTCGCATAAGCCATAGCTATTACCGGAGAAGTGGCGAGTTCAGATGACTTTCAGTCTTCAAAAAAAAAGACGAAGAAAAATCTTATATCAGGTCTACTTATATCATTTTTAATTTTAAATATAGGTACAGTTTTCTACTTCACTGGACATCACTTTTCCTAATTACGTTATGGGGGAAAGATTGACGTGGTGACGTTGGAAGTTTAAGTAGGTACACATCCAATTTGTATTGCAAGTAGACTCCCTTTTGGGAGCCGGCAACTTGAAAAGTATCCAGACAAACGAGTTCCTTCTAAAAGAACACAAACTCAAAGAACTTTATTCTGAGAAATGTTTAAAGTGCGCATTTCTAAATATAAACGTTGTAGATTCTTTATGCTTACTAAAAATAACATAGGTATTTCAAATGATGGTCCATTTAGAAGTGATGTTAAGTATGTAGAAGAATACAGAGTTTAGTCACTCTTTGTTTTTCAAACGTATGTATGTTATGTATTTAAAATAGGTTTTACAATGAGTTGTATTATAAATGAGTTTAATAACACTTGATTTGACTAATTTCAGTTCAACTACGCCTTGTCTATGGAGCATTACGAGATCAAGCATTACTGTTGGATGTCCATAGAGAAAGGCATGGTCATGGGTTTTATGGTACCAGCCATGATACTGATACTCATCAACACTGCAATCATTATACTTGGACTGCAGAGCGTCAACAAGAAACAAGCTGAAATGCTGACGGCGAAAATACAAGAGTTGGTCGATCACCATATTGCAAATTGGCCCAAAAATGAGCCTATGGAAACAGTCATAGACAATAGAAACGGGAGTGTTGATACTCTGGATATGTACACTCCGGGGAGTAGCAGGAAAAATACTGACAGTTCCGATACACTGGATAAAGAATACAATTTTAGCGAGGACGATTGCCAGTACGGCAATATGGCGAATAACGATGGCAACGGTGATGGCGGGAACGAGGTCAGTGTTGCTAGAATACAAAATACTTGCCTGAAAATTTCTGTTTGTATCTGTAGTGTTTTCTATTAAAAAATTACGACTAACTATATTTACAAAAAATCTCCCCAGTAATTGTCTAATCCAACGGTCATTACATGTATTCCAAGATTTGATAAAGGGCGTTCTACTCGTTTTCTGTTAAATGGTGTCTCTAGCTACCCCTTAAGGTACCCGCGGGGTAAGTAGGGGTGGTGACATTTGTATTCTAGTCAGCCTACATTATTACGCTACAATTATGATCATAAATAAAATAAAAACTAAATATCCACTGTCATTCGCACACTGTCATTTATCCCTAAACTAAGCATTAGCCTGTTATATGGATACTAAACCACGGATAAACACTTATTATTTACCTTTATTTGACCAATACAAACAGACATGCACACAAATGTTTGTACTGCCCGGTGATCGAACCCAGAACCCTTGATGTAATAGCCGACGTCTCCAACATTACACCAAACTATTACCAACAATTTTTCAGACGATCCACAAAACGATACAAGACAAGAGCCTCCTAAATATGTTGTACATGGACAATTTATCTTGGAAATGGAGCTGGAACACCGAAGGCAACGAGCTGAAGAGCTACCTGAACCTGTGTTTAGTGTTGGAGCCGTTCTTCGCGGTGAATTGGGTGATGGGTGTGGTGGCTATAGAGAACGCAGCTCACTGGTCCACGCCTACAATCTATTTAATACTTGTCATCTCTATGGTAAGTATCTCTACCTATTATAGTCTGGCTGGACATATGTCTCCAATATTTTGCGCTAAAATCCTGATCTTCCGATTTCTCAAGTCGTTAGGCCATCGGCCCGGGCGTCCTACACAGATTTATAAACCTTTAGTTTATAAATCTGTGTACGCTACGCTTGTCAAGACGCGGTCGGTCTATATCGGAAGACTTTGACACACTTTTCATGTTAACTAGATTTTGTCCGTATTTTGTTATACGTTCGTGTATATAGGTATTACCAATGAGAACTCCATCCTCAGTCTTAAGGCTGTGATCCATCTTCGCTCGCCAATTGCCCAGTAAAGCCGTAAAGGTCAGTTCGAAAAAAAAAATTAAAAACATGAGGATGTATTTTTTGTTTTGACTGAGGAGTCAATGACGAATAAACTTGTTTCAGTACATTTACCTAACGGCGACAATTTGCACCACACTGCCAATCGTGAGGAACAAGAATGTGCCAGCGCCCTGCTGCGAGGAGGTGGTCACTGAGCCGACCCTCACGCGGACCAGGTGGGTACAATATAACCGATAAACGGGTCTGATATGTAGTTTCGAATGCGTTGTCGACGCACGCTGTAACGAAAAATAAATCAAATGGCACGCCCTTCGAAAAGCCGTTGTATCGTACTCAGTATAGAGTCTTCCACCTAGTAAAATATATGTAATCGTATGTATTTACAAAAAAATAAGTAGGTATGTTTAACCGTTGTTTAGTACCCATATTACATAATTATGCTTAGTTTGGGGCTAGATGGCGCTGTAAGGCCTTTGCCCTTCAGTGGATATAATGATCCATGATGGCTGATGATGTATGCATCTGTTTCAGAACCACCGACAGTATCCCTCTACTTGACCCGTCGATTCAACAGGCAATCATCACGCCCGCCCCCGCAGACACGATCAGCACCATCAGCATTTAATAACTGGGTCTAAGAAAGTCTTAAAGTGCGTTTAAATATTGTATTGCGTTTAAATACTATTTTAATGTCCACTTTTGTCGTGTTAAATAGTACTGAGTGGCATTTGTCAAACCGTGCTGCGAATGTAAAAAAAAAACAAGGCAAAATGGCGGGATATTTTGGCGGCAAACATTCTAGAAGTTGGGAGGGATTAACGTATCGAATTTTTTGATATTCGCTCAACTCTGACTGACGAGTCGAGTAGAAAATCTATTGTTAATCGTGGAGTTTGTGTGAACAAACTAGAGGATATGGAAAACCTCTAAGGAGTTTGAATATTGCTATATTGCTGCGTGATATTGCTAAAAACAAGAAAATTTTAATGGTAGTCGAAATGATTACATGTTAAAAGTGAATGAAGATTTGAATGTGAAAAGAGTGACGACAATCGGAATAAATTGAGTTCATCCAATTTTTTTGTAAGCTGAACCTCCTACGAACCAACTTTATTTTTTATCACTAAGTACAAAAATAACGCTCCTCAACGTTTAGTAATACTAAGCAGTTTGTTTAAGTTTTTAAGATATTATCCAATTAAGAAATTCGACAAATAATGTGGAATATATCTACGACATTGAAATGAAATATGTACAATTATCCAATTAAGAATTTCTACAAACGTGGAAATGTATCTATGGTTGAAATGAAATATGTAGGTACTGCGTCGATAAAAATAAAATTAAATAAATATTGGAATTGAACTAACATAAATTGATCGATTGTGTCGCTTAGCGATATTAATAAAAAATAAGGATTTTAAGAGTTCTATGGATTAGTTATAACAATAGATTTATGTGATTTTATCTTCAAATTTTTGAATGTCTATGGTATATTAAATATATTTTACAAAGCAAGTAGCTCTGGTTTACCCGATAGAAATATATAAAATATACAAACTTAATAGCATCATATAACATCGTACTAGTTCGGACAAAATACTATTTTACTATAAGATTATTAAAATGTGGTTGAAATTTAACCTTAAA
Organism: Leucinodes orbonalis; assembly: GCA_019425675.1. Classification (NCBI taxonomy): domain Eukaryota; kingdom Metazoa; phylum Arthropoda; class Insecta; order Lepidoptera; family Crambidae; genus Leucinodes; species Leucinodes orbonalis. The sequence goes on along the minus strand of PQWD01000359.1, from coordinate 194,967 downwards.
CGGTAACGTTAGGTATTTTTTTCGCCATTACCGTTAAATTATTACGTGTGTTTTGGGTTTATGAGACTAAATTAGAAACTAGCGTTACCCAAAGAGGGACTTATTTAGTTTAAACAAATATAGCTTCTTTGGATTTTTTTAAAAAATTTATTGTCAATGTCATTTTGTGATTAAGAGCATTAATTATTTTAAAACTTCGAAACGACTTTGTTAGACTTACATTTTTAAGTCGTGATGGAATTGACCAAATTATAAACATTAACAATATTTCATATATTTCTATTTGGGATGTATACCGCTTAAATACTATTAACATATCCAAGAATAACTTCAAACTTATTCTAGAGTACAATTGTGATTTTACTGTTAAGAAGTTTTACTAATGTAATTACAATAAGATGTAGAGGAAATTTTGAATAAACTGACGATTTCTACTTGTGGGAAATGTAGTTAGTTGTAGTTGTTTTGAAAACAATTTCAATTTCAGACGCTTCTACTTAATAGAATCTATAGAATGATTGGTATAATATAATATATAAAAAATGCACAAATTTAAAAATTGACCTTACTACTGTACTATAGAGTCATAAGAAAAACTAAGTAAACGAGAACCAAGTTATATAAATTACTAAAAATATTTAATTTTAACAAAATTTATGTATTCATTATTAATATTATATTGTCATTTATGAATGACTTCAATATGTGTACAGGTACGTTTAGCTAGATGATTTATTTACCCGTTTGTAATATAATTTTCAGTATTGAAAATATTTCCGTTTCAGCCTCCTAAAATTGTGAAATTATTTTACCATGGATATTGTTACATAGGTATATACCTAATATGTTCCGGCCTAAGAAAAAAGATAAAGGTACCTAGGTATCATGTTTCAAAGTATTTATATTGTTTCTAAATAATAAGTATAATAGATAATTTTTTTCTCGAAACACGAAATAATTATTTTAGCATCTCAACTAGAGGTTTAAATTGAAGAATGAAATTAAATTTTTTAGTAGATTTTGAAAAATTATAGTGGTTTCAAAATTTATAGGTTACCTGCCTATATTATCTATATTAAACAATAATCGATTATAGGTACGTAATTGTGAATTAAAGTGCGTAGGTATAATACCTACCTTCTTAAAATTTAATATATTCTTCCACATAAATTTATAGAAGCTTAATCATGACAACTTCTTAATTATAATTAATAATGAGTCGCTCGGAGGTTATCGTGAAAAAACAAAAGAGCGACAGAAAATCTATTGATTGTTGGGACAGTTATTCCCAACGAGTCTCAGGGGACTCATCATATTAGCACATTGACTGCCAAAGACGCCTTTAACAAAAATAATAACATACTTTAGTGTTTATTTCTGGTGTTATTATTCTAGTGACATAGATTTTTTATATGATTTAATGTCTAAATAACAACGTCAAATAAGACAAAAACTCGATGACAAATAAGCGATTTATATTATATAAAAAAGACAATATTTCAAGTCCTGTTTAACTTCAAACGCTTTCATTTTGAAGATGCGACACAAGTGACGTCACGTCGTCAATCGCAAGGACTCAAATGAAGTAGTGTTACCACTCGATATAATATTACCGTGGTTCGCCGAAAGCAATAGTATCGATACTATCTAAGCTAAATATCTAATAAACTATCGATACTATTGCCAAAACCATGGTAGGTATTGACAATATCGATACTATAGATCTATAACTTGTATAAACATCACACAATTATTTTTATCGATACGATAACTATGGAATTGTATTAAGAAACGCCTTCAATTTAGTTTATAACGTTAAAGCAGCCTAAAAAATATTGTTTACGTTGCAGCAGTCTAAGAATGTTGCTTTTCTGAGTATTTAAGACTTGTGATAGTTATAAAGATTAATAGTTTGAAAGTTATGTTGTTAATAAGTTTTAATAAATGTTTTAAACTGCTCCGTTGTTTTTCTATCTGTCGTTCTTCTGTAGTACCTATGACATTTTCTCACAAGATTTCTTGTGAGAAATCTTAATCAAAAGTAGGTAGGTAACTTAAAACGATGCTAAATGAGCAAAAACCAATCACCGATACCTACACCTCTTAAAGTCAAGGTACAGATATACATATTAATAATACTAATCTAATACGATCGATCATCTAAGGTTCTGTAGCGTCACAAATTCTGAGATAAGGGTGATTGGCCGTCACATAAAATGCTCTATCGACCTACAAAATTTCATCCTAATTGGCAGATTTGTCCAGACAGCCTGAGCTACATCTTCTGTGAAGTAATTTAGCACGAAAGTAGTATGAAAAAATGTGCAAGAGATATATTATCGAACAAAATTATTTGAACTAATTGTAGGCGCCGAATAAAAATATTTAAATATTTCAATTTTTCACATGGATGCGCCTGATCCATATGTTGTACCAAAGTACATTTTGTTAACTTTTTTGCTATGATATATAGACCAGGCGCATCTCCATTTAAATCTGAAATTTGAAAAATGTTATTTAGTGCCTGCAATTAATTTAAATACTTTATGTTCGCTTATGTGTCTCTTGCACATTTTTTTCATCATACTTTTGTGCTAAAATACTTCACGGAAGCCCTAATTTGCAGTATGGTTTGCTGGAGAGGATGTTCCGTAGCAGTCCAAATTAAAAGCTTTTGTGCTCGAGTAAGCTACAGAAGCACAATTAATTGTGAGGTTACTTAATTATGCACAATTGTTTTCACCACGAAACAATCCCAAATTCGTTAAGCATGTCATGTGCAATTCCGGAGCATGACACGAAACTTTTGCTTTCGTTTAACTTCAGAACTAAATGGCATTGAAATTTTGTATTTTAATAAATATGCGACTATAGCTGTTGACAAAAATTTCAACGTTCTGGTTCTTATTCGAAGGTTCTCAAATAGAGTATGAAATGCGGCGAAATAGTTTTTGTAAAGGATGGTGCGGCAGCGTTTGCTTTGGCTCGACATGGCGGGCACTCCCGGTGCTAACTGATACCATATTGGCACAAATGACAACCGGAGAACTAAATTTGGCAATATGTCTTACTAGATTTGGTATATTCTTTATGTATTTTGGGGTATTTATAATTAATAGGGTTAAATAATAAATAAAACAATCGATTCACTTATACCGAGTGTATTTCAGAATATTGGTATAAATACTTATTCAATCAACGTGAGCCAGCGTGTGGTTCAAGCTTACGTCAGCGAGTCTCAAACGAAAACTAGGCGATTGTATAAACCGTACCTTACAATAAAGCCGACCAGCATTCGCTATTCTGTATTTTATTTAATAAAAAACACAAAAGGCGCATCGCACCATGCTATTAAATTTAGTTTGAGCTTAACTTACTCTTAGTTATTTTATAGGAAAAAAAATATAGATATAATTAGTATAATTTAAATTATATATAAGAAATCCCTTAACCTCTTATAAGGCTCTGGTTGTATAGTATGCAAATCATAATGAAAATTATTGCCTTATAAAAGGTTAACTCCGCCGGAATTGTCGCTCTGTACAGTGACACCGACTTGGTGTTGTCTGAAGCTAAGGATTGAATAATACATAAGAACCTATGCGAGTGCTCGCGACGGTCCGGCCTACCGTGGCATGGAATACTGACTATGGGGACCCGCGTCTATCGTATATAAACATTGTAATATAAATGCAAAATGTAATCTCAATCAATATGATTTCATATTTTGAAAATTTTTGTGGATAAAGTAAGAATGAGCTTGACCCCGATACAATTTTTAGAGACAATGAGTAGCTAGTTATCCTTAAAGCTTGAGACAAATCATGTTACAAGAGCACTGTGGGCGAAGATTCGATGTCTTGATTCTTCCATTTGTCTATGATATGTTGTCAATTCCATCTTGTCTATGATATCGTGTCAGTGCCATCTTGTCTATGCTATTTCTCTATGGTATATGTTGTATGTAGACGCGTGGTACCGCCTAGAGCGTTGCAGGCGTGACGGTAGGCCGTCCCGGCGCCCGGCCGTGGCGTAAATGCTTTGCTTATTGACGGTCGTGGCGCGCAACTTCTCCTCGACCGCTTCCTGCGAGGCCTCCGACAGATCGGTCGCCTGGATATACTTTTGTACGCCGACCAGCGACTTCTTCAGCGCGTCGAAAGAGCTGCAACAATTTGTTTCGTTAATTATCAATCAATACCGTTTAAGCAGAGTCATCGTTACACTTAGATGAACAATAAACTAGACGGGCAATCTCAATCAAAAAGTGTACGCAGATCGCGTCGTTTGGGCAGATTTTTGGATGATGTAATAAGGAAAAACATAGGCTACTTTTATTTTAGATAAAAAAACAATATTTTTATAAAGTAAATTAAAAATAACAAACAATTAATATTAAGTCATAGAATAGGGACGGAGACAATTTTTTTCTGCTATGGTATCAATGGACCGCTTAATAATAGAAACATTGGTTAAATAATGACTCTGTTAACATTAAAACTCACAGAGATTTCCGAATTCTAAAACACATTAAAGGACTTTCCCAAAAACACTTCATACAAATGGTTACTTAAGTATGACCTCACGCATATATACTTAGTATGCATTGTTTATGAATTTTGTAATCAACTGTATTAAATGTTGTATTTATTAATAAAATGGCTTCAAAGCAAAAGCTGCTATTAATTTTATGTTATCATTTATTTGGTTTTAAATTTTTTGTCAATTAATGTACTTTAAAAATGGATTTGCCCACCTAACTTTGAAGCCTAATTAAATTCATAAAACATGAGTCTTCAAGCTGAAAAATTAGCACATTGTTACTTTAACCCAGATTTGTATAAAATATTCTTACGATTCCAGAACGCAGTCATCGTGCCTATTATAGCGTAAATAACACGTGTTAAAATTACATTTGTGTAAATCTAATCAGAAACAGATAACAAATCTACAAGTAAAAAAGATCGCCGTCCATTATCAATGATTTCTGATAAATTGACAGATGTAATGTTTTTTTGTAGAGTGAATCCCCTCTTTAAACTTGCCATACATTGATGTGTAATGCAAAGTAAAGAAGTGCAAGCTTCTGTGGCTCATTTTGCCCTCCTAACAAAGATTGCAAGTCCTGACTTTTGGACAAATTGATTAAGACATTTGTTTTTTTATAGTTAATGTATAAATGAATTTCAAAAGGTCTTGAGTCAATTTGCCCCTTTAAAACTAAACTATTACACTCTTTGTTAGAAGGTAGCACTGGTGTGGCTTTATGTGGCCTCATGGTGGGTTTCTGCCCCAATCACCATAGGCATGCTGTGTGCTAGGAAAAGGCTTGTAATAAGACATTATGGTGATGATGATAAAAGCTAGGTGATATAAACAGTTATTAATGTTCTTGTTAGCGTATCGATGGCAAGAACATATCCAAACCAAAGAAGCCCAAAAACTAGCTACAGTGACAGTGTTGTCTGCATCTGTCATTAAATCCTGCTGACGGCAGCTGCTTGGGCAACCACGACACGACATAATGTGAACCATCGTTTAGGCCGCTCACAAAAGTAAATCAAGAGCAACCGAAAATCCATATTTGGGCAAATTGGCCTCATTCTGCGTAACAGTTATTAATAACTAATGTATTAGCGTCGGTGGCTCAATGGTGTGGACTGTCGCCCTCATACCGGGAGGCTGAGGTTCAAATCCCCACGTACCAATTGTTTTACGGTGAAGGAAAACATCGTGAGGAAACCTGCGCACGCCTGCGAAGAGATTCAAGTTGTGCGTGAAGTCGTCCGATCCGCACTGGGCGCGTAGACGACTAAGGCCTATACACTCTACCCTATACGGGTAGGCTCGTGCCCCTCAGTGGGGACGTTTAATGAGCTGATGATTTAATAAAAATTATCGTACCTGGAGTACAATCTCTTCTTGACCTTAGCGTGTCTGGGCACCACGACATGAGGAATAACTTTGTTTTTGCTGGCCTCTGATGTGCCCTGGCACTGGTGGTGTATTCGAATCGAACAGGCCATATCTGGAAATAACAATATATTGATTTATAAATTATATATAAAATGTAGAGCGTCGGTTCAATGGGGGGACTGTCGCCTTCTACCGGGAGGGCTGAGGTTCAAATCCGACACGTATCAATGTGCAGTGCGGAAGTCGTCCAATCCGCACTGGGCCCGCGTGGACGACTAAGGCCTAATCATCCTATATGGGTAGCTCGTGTCCCTCGGTGGGACGTTAATGAGCTGATGATGATGATATAAAATGTACATTGAAACAGTATAGTGAATATAATTATTTATGGGCGCAGTGCGCATTGATGGAATATAAAACTGTCTATCAGTTGATGGTCTTCTTCACGCCTCGAGTCCTGACCGTCATCTGTACATTCATAACATAAAAAATACTATTAAATGGTTATTGAAATCCTTTTAAGAATCATTACTGGATTACTGTATATTAGTAAGTGAGAACCCATTGAAAATGATTTCTTGATTTCCATAAGATAACAAATTCAGACTTACATTTTCACAATAAAAGTTTCAATTAAAATGTTATTTTGGAAATAGTTTAATGTTCCTACAGACCAGCTTAGCTTAGAATATATATTTAATGTTTTTGCCAATAAATAAATCTATATATTTATTAATAATTCTTTTAAGTTACAAATGTAGTGTTTTGAGTTTTTATTATTTAAATTGTACTCACTTGTAACCTATACTCTAGGTTAGTATTTTTAAGTATGTAATTAATTGAATTCTGTTTTACTTCAATTTGCTAAACTGCTTCCATGTCAGCTGTGCTTGTCGTGGCAGTTTGTAATTAAGGCATCACTACTTGTTTGTATCGCTTACGTATGTATATTGTCAATGTAATAAGTGTATGTCTTGTAAACTATCCTAAATAAATAAATAGGGTAGGTAACCCCGCACCCACCTGCACTCTCCGGTGCCGCCCTTCTGCAGGTCCTCGAGGAACTGGTCGTACTCGGCGTTGCGCTCGCCGACCGTCTCCACGTCGATCTGCTTCTCGTCCCTGATGTAGAACACCACGTAGCGGTGTTTCTTGTCCTTCTTTATCTCTCATACGTTGTTTTGCACGCGTCCGACACTGTCACTCCAGACGCCTGGAAATAAAGATAGGTTTTTTAAAGTAATTCATTGGATATTACGTTAGGTCTTGGACGTTAACCATTTTGCAACTCTTTGACCGCCAAGATGCAATATGGCGCCAGAAACAATAATGTTATAAGGTCGGATTTCCGGCGTCAAATATAACGAAGAGTGCAATAAGTCGGGTTTTGAGCAAATTGATTTAAGACCTTTTCAAAATACAATAATAGATTATGAAAAACAATAAAAATACAAGTCTAAGCAATGCGCCCCATTCGTTGTAACATACAAGCCGAGCACGGAAACAAATTTCGTCACAAGTTCATAGTCACCCAAGGAGCAATAGAGAGCTATGCTGGGGTCTTAGGGATAAAATCCGAAATAGACCAACCACTCGAGAAATGTAGCTAGTGGAAGCTGGACAAGGAAAGCGGAGGATCAGAATCCGCTTTCCAGAATGGCGCAGAATTGGGGAAAACCTTTGTTTAACAGTAGAGGTTGAAAAGAGAGACATATAAGATAGACTCTATTGCTCACAATGAATTGGAATTAAATACAAACACAAAAACATTAAAAACAATGATGTAAAAAGTATAGGTTCGTGATATGCTCACAAAACAACCGAAAATAGTGTTCCGAATGCAGCGACAGCACACATACACATTTACTTCGAATGAACGTACATTTGCCTACGACTGTATTCTCTTTAGCGGTTCGTTTTTTCGGCACAAGTGGCGTAACTACCTTTATTTACACAGAATATCATTGATTAAAACCAACACAGTAGGCAATGGCGGCCTTATCACTACTCACTACAAGTGATCTCTTCCAGGCAACCTTAGGATAAAGAAGACGAAAAATAAAGTAGTGGGCAAGTAAAATAGGAAAACAAAGTTAAAAAAACGGATTGATCAATAATAAGTCATAATTTCACAACCATATAATATGTCTAGGAGTCTAATCGTTGGGGTTTCTGACCGTTATCCGCCATCGTCTACTGCGTGTTGGCGGATCAATCATTCATCATTGATGACTGTGTCTAATTCGATTCGGATGTATCATACGTGATCTCATCAACGCCAAACAGTGTTTTCAAATTCGGTGACGAAATGCCACTGAACATTAAGTAGGTAAGGGTTATTTGGCAAGATTGATTTTTGGTATTTTCAAGTATCCGTAAAATGAAAGTTGAAGGAAAACTGCTTTTAAGCCGGCGTACGTCATGTTTTGTCGAGTGAATGAGGTTATAAAGGGAAATGGGGATATGTCGGGAAAGGGGAGCTCCCTTTCCCCACATTTCCTTTTACACCTATTTTTTGATGAAGGTTGACAACGCACTCCTAGCTTCTTCGGAGGAACAAGTATCGGTGACGATATCACTGACAATAAGGTAAATCGTCTACTTGTTTGCGTTCTCATGAAATAAAACAATATCCAGTAATATCAAAAATAAACATAACTATACCAATTGACATTTTGCGAAGTTGGCATTCCGAGCTGAAATGAAAATTCTTCAGTCTGAATCAAGTGTACTCAGCCGTTTGCGTTTTCTATCTCTAATGAAAATAGTCCCATAAAACTGTGTAGATAAAATGATACAAAGTTTAAATACGAAAAAAGTGAACATTACCATATTCATATGACATATCCACAAATCAGAAGCTCAGCGGGAGGCGTCATGCTTACGTATACGACGTACGATACTAATTAGTATTATACAATTTCAGTCTCAAAAATAGATGTAACGGCCTTAAAAGAATTAAACTGGTTGAAATCAAGTCGATGGCATGTAGGCACTTAGGCGTTTCAAGTTTTTAGAGCCATCTCACTGTTGTAACAAGGCTAGAGCAAAAAATACATAGGAAACAACGATGACTCATGATTTTAGACGTTACTAAATTGCTTGATTATTCATGTGTAGATTTGCTTGACACATTTCCAATGATGACAAATGTTCAATTCTTAATATTTGGAAGCCGTTATTAGACGACAGTTGTTTTTTAAATTAAATTGACTTCTGATTAGAAAAAATATTGAAATTGTTAACAACTACCCTAAACACCTTTCTAAAAAAGGGTACTACACTATTGAAGAATATTTATGTGATAAAAATCCGTGGTCTTAAACTGCTCAGCTATTTCAGTGTTTATGATATATTGTTACATTAAGGAAAATGAAAATGTTTTAAAAAAGGCTACACTGTTGAGTTTTCTTGAGTGCTTCTTTCTCACAGGCCAAACCACTGAAGCGCTTTTTTTTCAAAGCATCAAAACTCATATTTTTAGTTTAGTATTTTAATCGTTATTATTATATTTTTGTATATTTTTTGACGTTCATAAGTGCTTTTTGTAAGCCTAATTTGAAATAAATGTTTTTGACTTTGACTTTGACTACCGACAAATTTCATATATTTATCTGGCAGCTTAAGTGTTCCTGCAGATAAATTTACTGAATTGTAAAAAGACATTGGAGCAAGTAGACCGTAGCTGACAGTATGATAGAATACAACATTTTTATTGCTCAAATGTGAAGTTTCCATATCTAGAAATGATAAAACAATGTAACGTTTGTCCGATATGATTTTCAAAAACGGACGAAGTTTTATGTTTTGTCGACCTAAGTTTAGCATTTCCCATAAAGAAAAACTTAAAGGATTATTTAAAATTGAAAGACGGCATGTTACCTTAGTGTGGGTTCACAAGTGGCTAAAAGTTACCTCAAGAAAACTAGGTACTGCTCAGTGTTGCAACCTTTTACGTTAGGTTAGGTAGATTAGGTGAACTCCTTTTTCAACGATTTAGCCCGAAAAGAGCAATCTACTCTTTTTCACTGTCTTGAAATTACTACCAGATTATGAAGATTCGACGTGCTAAGAAGTACTTTTTGCTATTTCATCGGTCATGACCATGACGTTTTTTAGACGCTCTAAAAACAGCTTCATGACATGATTATTTCAGCATTTTAGAAAAGAAAATCTTTTGATGCTCAATCTAGCCCTATCTAGCTCTTTTTAGCCCTTTTTCTCAAAAGACCTTTTTCTAAAACTGAGGTGCAACACTGGTACTGCTGTTTTACTCCAATCAAAAGTATGGTCGTGATGTCTACTCCAAACAAAAGTATGTCCTGATGTCATATGGATAGTACGAATTGCAAAACAAATGTCTGTCACCCTTGCAAATTATACAAGAAGCGCAAATGCAATCCAATGCATCCTGTAGACTAGAAATACGGCATTTCACATGTATTTTAACGTTAAAAGCCATCAAAACGGTCAACTGCGTCGCAAGTCTGCCAGAAACGTCGCGTCGCATAGTCAAATTTTATCACAGTCGTCAGTTCTAAATGCGAGTGTGCCGCAACACGAATAAACGCTGTAGCAGCTGACGGTTTGTATTTCAATTTGCGCTATTTTAGACGACTCCATGCCGGCTAATGTTTACTTGAACACTGGCAAAAATATATATGAGCAAAATGCAACAAACAATATCAGGCCTCTGAAGCTGTTATATCGCAGATTTCGGAACTTTAAAGTTTGAGACTCGTATTTGGAATTCCCTAGTTTTGAGTTCATTTTGGTTTCTGGTTTAGAAATTCAAACGGCAAATGGACTCAAGCTTTTAGATATTCGTATTTAATTTAAAGGTTACTGCGGTAGGCATTATTCATATAAGAAAAAACAGGCCTGTTAATAAACTTCAAAAAATTTTGGTAATTGCGTCTATATAATTTGTATGGTCTAACATTGATGTAAAACCCTACATTTATTCTAAAAATAAACGACATTCATAGTAGGTATTATAGTTATTTGGTACAATTTGTAGGTGCATTAAAGTGTCTATTTAACCCGATTTACAGTTTCGCCAACGACCTAAAAATGGAAATATCAAGCCACCTCAATCATTGTTAAATGATATTCAATTCAAAAACACCCCGATAGTGCACGATAAGAGTATAGCATAATATCAAAGCATCTTATACCTTTCACATGACATTTGGCTTCACAAAGACCTTTCATATCTGTACTAAATATTTGAGATGAATTCATAGCAATGCAATCGTTCTACAGCAAATCTGCGAACCAATTAGTATCTAGAAAAGCAGTGGTGTGCGCTCAAAAAGCAGTGCATATCCTGGGCGTCCAGACAATCCGGAAAATAGCCATCATATTATGATTCTCACTAATTCGCCCATTTTCCTCTACACACTTAAAACCATAGGCGATCTGCTGTCATCAAAGGATCATTTTGACAGAAATGAGAATTATTTTTGCGATTACTGTCACTCACTTCGCATACCCCACTCATAATCTCTGTACACGCCGCCACTGTCTAGAAGAGTATTCTGAACCTTTTTATGTTAAAGGGTGGAAACGTGATAACCCGTAACAACCACCGTCAATTATTATAATCATTAACTTATATCATCCCACTACAGACAGAGGCATTCCCTGCACAGCTTCCACAGCTGCATAGTTCTCAATCTCCTCATACCTGTTATGTGGAGATTGGGAATTAACAACCACGATGAATGGTACTGTCGTTCACTAGCTAAAACGCCGGGAACCAGAAGACCACAGAGGCAGTTCAATGATCATCATCAGCTTATTAAAGTCCCCACCGAGGGGCACGAGCCTAACCGTAATGGGTGTTTAGACCTAAGTCGCCCACGCGGACCCAGTGCGGGTTGGCCAACTTCCCGCACAACCTTTGAATTTCTTCGCAGGCGTGCTCAGGTTTACTCACGATGTTTTCCTTCACCGTAAGAGCGTCGGATTAACGTGCATATAATTTCGAAAATTCGGAAACACATTGGTACGTTGCGGTATTTGAACCTCAACCCTTTCGGTAGGAGGGCAACAGTACACACCAAAGTTCAAAGATCACCAACGTGAAACACTAGTGTTATGTGCTGCCTTAGTTTTAGGAATGTTTTGGGTACTTAAAAAGGGCTAGATGGAGCTTCAATAACCAACAAAAGATTTTGTGTGCAAAACAATGCTGAAAACATCATAAAGCGTCTATAAAAATTAAGCTTCGTTACCGATGAAATAGCAAGGAAGTAGTTGTTGTTGGCATGGCGAAAAACATATACTTTAGCAATATTTTCAAGACACAAAAGGGCTAGATTGCCCTTTTCGGTCTAAATAGTTAAAAAATGAGTTCGCCTATAGTAACAAGTGCTAGATCTAGCCCCAAAGATGGCAACACTGGTTTTGTGTATCAGTTATCTTCCGTTGAAACTCCTTTTGTTTATGTACATAGCTATTACCGTAACAATGTTTGATCAGGTGCATGAATGAAAACATGTTCAATTTGTTTCATAAGCTCCCGTTAAACATTGCGTTGTTTAAAAATGACTTCAATAACTTAGTCATCCATAATAAAGCCAGTAACTTATTGAATAATTGATAAAAACGTGAACTACATACGAAAGGTTAACTGTATTATTACGTTATTCACGATTTCGAGAAGTATTTTTATATAATTATTTAGCCAGTAGCTAGCCTTGCTAAGGTTTCATAAAGCCAGTATGTTTTCTATGTGTACAAACATATTTCAATGTTGCTAGAAGACCATTTCTAACCAGTTGTATTATCGGGTATATTTTCCTGCACTAAAACGTAGCTTATGCATTAACCCAGGGCGTCAACTCCATACCAAATTTAATAAAATTGTTTAAACCGTTAACATGAAAATTAAAAAACAGACAATGAAAAAATAAAAACCAAGCTTTAAACTTTCAATATGCAAGGCGATGATACAAAATGACAGCCGTGACTCCCGTGGGCTTATTAAAATAGACCTATCGTGAAGACATTGGCCGTAGACATAAATAGAACCGATGGCATGACACGTGTTTGCGTTATCAAGTCTTTCTGGTGTTACGGTGGTTTTTTACGAAAGAGAGTACACTCCTAATAACAAAGAATCTCACTGCTCGTGTAATGTTGCGGGTAGACACAATAAAAATGTTTATCGGCGGTCAAGCAAGTCTCCATTCTTTCAGTTACGTTGGTTGTCTACAAAGGTTATGATCATCAGCTCATTATGTTCCCACCGAGGGCCACAAGCGTACCCGTATAGGGTGTATAGGCCTTAGTCGTCTACGCGGGCCCAGTGCGGATTGGCAGACTTAACGCACCTACCTACCTTTGGACCTCTTTGCCGGCGTGCGCAGGATTCCTAACGATGTTTTCTAAGATCGTCGGATAAAGTTCATATAATTTCGAAAATTCGAAAGTCGGAAGGCAACGGTCCACACACACACCAATGAGGGCCTTCATGATGTTATGCGGATTTGCACGACTGCATCAGAGAAAATTATCCTTTATAGAAAACCTTATTTTAAGACTTTCTCTACCAGACGGACTTTGAACAACAAAAAAACACTGAGTCACATTTCCGTTAGCATTGGTAAAATATTATTCAATTTTATTCATCAGACGACTCTTACGCGGGTCGAATTTTAAATTCTGTACGCTAACAATGCCAGACTGGTACGCATTATTTCGTAGATGTAAGAATAGCAATAGGTATATCGAATGAAATCAAATGAGTTCGTTTCGAAAAAAATAGACTTTAAATTATAAATTAAAGAAATAATTATACCATCAAAATACAGATTGTTATTGCATACAAAACCTCAACATTTAACATTTTATCCAAACGATAAAAACTTGATTATGTGATGTTCATAAACAATTTCAATGTTTAAAAATATTGGACCAACTCTCGTGTGCCGTAAATTTAACAGCATGATAAATGGTTTTACAAAAATCTAGGTATTTTTGTAAAACCATTTATATTTATGTGAACCATACTGAGTATGAACGTGCCAAACAAAGGATAGCTCAAATTTATCAATAAAAAAAAATTTCTACATATATATGAATACAGTTAATAATTTAGTTTGCTATGCTCATGTCACGCAAGTACAATTCTATAAATTAAAAATATTATAATTCTGATTGGGGATGCTATAGCATCATTTGGGGGTATAGGGGTCCGACCAACATCTTCGGGGCCCAAGCTAACCTTTCCTGCACGTGGTGCCCCTGCTGATCAACAGACAAGGCTCTGGCCCGGCTTTCCTTGTGGGGTTGGGGGTCAGACGGCAGTCGCTCCCGTAAAGGCCAAAACTTGCCAAATCTATGGTTCGAACTAAAAGGGATTTTGTCAGGGATAGGGCGCCGCCGCAAAACGGCGCGCAGGAGCCTCGCCTGACTCCTGTGACAAGTGGGTTAGGGCTACCGCACCAAGGGCGGGCGCGGTTAACGACGCGAGCCCCTAAAAAGATCCGCTTTGCAACACTGAACATTGGCACGCTAACCGGACGCGGAAGGGAGCTGGCCGAAGTACTCTTGAGACGAAGGGTGGCCGTGGCGTTTCTGCAGGAGATCCGGTGGAAAGGCAGCAGGTCCCGGTTAATTGGGAATGGCTACAAGCTGATCTATACAGGTGCTCCTGGTGGGGAAAACGGAGTGGCCGTGGTGCTGGCCGAGGACTTCCACAACGATATCTTGGAGGTGAAACGCTTTAGCGACCGGCTGATGACCGTCAGTGTGCTTATTGAGGGGACTGTGACCCACTTGATATGTGCCTACGCCCCACAGGCCGGTTGTAGTGACACTGATAAGTCATCGTTTTGGAATCGCCTCGGCGAAGTATTGAGGGGTATCCCTTTGTCACAGGGAATCGTTTTGGGTGGTGATCTAAACGGTCATGTGGGTGAGGAGTGTGGGGAGTTTGAGCGTGTCCACGGTGGGTTTGGCTACGGCAGCCGCAACACGGAAGGAGAATACATTCTCCGAACGTGTGCGGCGGCCGACCTTGCCATTGTGAACACATATTTCAAAAAGAAATCCGAGCATCTCATCACCTACAAGAGCGGGAGGCACGCGACCCAAATTGATTTCTTACTTGCTAGGAGACACCACATCAGCCATGTAGCTAACTGCAAGGTCATACCCGGTGAGAGTATCTCTGCACAACATCGTCTCCTTGTCATGGACCTCTGCGTTAAGCCTAAAGACAAACGGGTGGAGCGCTGTCGGCGTCAAATCCGGTGGTGGCTGCTTGATAAAGACCGGTCGGGCACGTTCGCCTCAGCTGTTGCTGAAAAATTCAGTGGCATTGTTGATGGACCTGTTCAAGTCCACTGGGAAAAGATTCAGGAAGCCATCACGAGGGCGGCTAAGGCGGTGCTTGGCGTGTCTAAAGGCGGACGCAAATGTGACAAGGAAACTTGGTGGTGGAACGATTCAGTCCAGAGGCAGATAAAGGAGAAGAAAGCCTATTCATAAAGTGGCAAGTGTCCAGATCTCCTGAAGACCATGACGCATATAGGGCCGCTAAACGTGCCGCAAAGATAGCTGTTGCCAGAGCCAGACGTGACCACCTTCAACCACTGTATGATAGGTTGGAAACGTCTGAGGGGCAAAAGCTTATCTATAAGCTGGCACGTTCCAGAGTCAAAGCAGCACAGGACATCACGAAGTGCCGCTGTGTTAAAGATCCAGGTGGTAACCTACTGTGTGAGGACCTCGCGGTGAAGGAGAGATGGCGCTCGTATTTCCACGAGTTGCTGAATAAGCAGCACAGAGAGGTGCAGCCACCGGTCCTCCCTCCGAATCAAGGACTTGTGCCACCGATAACGCCCGATGAGATTGGCCTAGCTCTTCGCCGTATGCAGAATCGGAAGGCTGTCGGGTCCGATGGAATCCCTATCGAGGCCTGGAAGGCGTTGGGAGATCATGGTGTGAGCATCTTAACAAACCTCTTTAACCGGATGCTCCTCACTGGTAAAATCCCGAGCCAATGGAGAACGAGTATCATAACTCCAGTCTTCAAAGGTAAGGGATCGGTGCAGGAGTGCGGTAACTACCGCGGTATAAAGGTCATGTCTCACACCATGAAGCTCTTTGAACGGATAGTCGACTCCCGGATCCGGCAGGAGTGTGCTCTCTCGGAGTGTCAATATGGTTTCCGTCCTGGTCACGGGACTATGGACCCTGTTTTTGCCCTAAGGATCGTCATGGAGAGGTATAGGTTGAAGAACACGCCTCTCCATTGTCTGTTTTTAGACATGGAGAAGGCGTTCGACTGTATTCCTCGAGAGATGATCTGGTGGGCACTGAGGTCGAAAGGGTACCTGAAATTTATGTTGACATTATCCGAGATATGTATCACAATTCCGATTCTACTGTTCGGACTGCTGTTGGTGACACTATACCCTTCCCATAACCGTTGGAGTACACCAGGGTTCCGTACTCAGCCCGTATCTGTTTAGCGTGATACTGGACGTCCTGTCCGAAAGCGTCCAGAATACACATGAGCAACCTCCTTGGCTGTTCATGTACGCGGACGATATCGCGCTGACGGATTCGGATAAGGGACGTTTGACCCAACGAGTGAATGCATGGAAGGGTCGCTTGAGAACGGCGGTCTGAAACTTAATGTGGCGAAGACAGAGTACCTGGCCTGCAATACTACTGGTCCCTCATCCATCCGTATAGGTGCGGCCGAGGTCGAGCGAACGGACCAGTTTAAATACCTGGGATCGGTACTTCACGCGGCGGGAGACATCGATTGCGACGTCAAGGCACGTATTGCCGCGGCTTGGGCCAAATGGCGTGAGGTGACTGGTGTCATCTGTGACCCCAAAATGCCGGTTAAGCTGAAAGGACAGGTCTATAAATCCATCATTAGGCCTGTCCTTTTGTACGGCAGTGAAACGTGGCCGATACTTGAGCGACACAAGCAGGAGCTGCGGGTCACGGAAATGAACATGCTGCGATGGATGTGTGGGATCACGCGGAAAGATCGCGTTAGAAACTCCCGCATCCGGGGTAGCCTTCATGTTCGTGACATTGCAGACAAGCTGCAGGAGTGTCGCCTACGCTGGTATGGCCACGTTTTACGGAAACCAGCAAGCTATGTGGGAAATAAATGTCTGGCCATGCCACCTCCGCCCGGTCCCGGTAGAAGGGGCAGGCCTAAGAAGTGTTGGCTTGACGTCGTAAGGGATGACATGCGGGCTAATGGTGTAACAGTTATGGATGCTAAAGATCGTGCAAAGTGGAAGAGAAAGTGTCGGAAAGCGGACCCTGGGCTTCGGAGCGTAAGCTCCGAAAGTAACCGGGAATATCGCTAAGATGATGATGATGATGGGGATGCTATAGCATCACGGACTATAAACCATGTCATTCGATATAAAAAAGAAACCACTTAAAAATGTGGAAGAATAAAGTGAAATTTTATATATTCGGAATTTAAAAATTCTCAATACGAAAGCTGCTAGTGAAGCCTGGATGAGAAAGAAGGCCAGGATCAAATATTAAAATAGGTGCTGTAACATTAATTCCACAAGGCAACATTATTTAAAATTGACAATTCAGAGTGCAATAAATTTACTAGCGCGTTCAACAGACGATCGAAAGTCGAAAGCACCATTGCAACGGCCAGTCATCGAATGTATGACCGAAAAATAATATCGCGAGTCCCTCGGCCTTTTAAAGGTACGTTGATGTTATACTAGCTACTTCTTCATTTTGTTGTTATAAATGTACAAGACGGTCAGGACGCTCAACTGTTTGTAAGTGATACGCCTAACCAATGACAGGCGGCATTGAAGGAGACCACAACTGATAGACAGTGTAATCCTCCATCAATGCTGCACTCGAGACGACTGATGTTAACGTCTCATATACCGGTAATTTTACTCTACAGTGCCTCATCCCGAACACAGAAGTGCATAACACTCCTGCTTCACGGGACCAAAGCTGGTATTGCGGTGGTACCTACCTAGACGACTCAGTATGTCTACTACCTAGTTATACTTATAATTTAGGATTAAAGTCGTTAATATTATCAGAGGCTTAACAAAGACATGTTATTTATTTATATGAAGATGTTACTGAACCGACATTTAGTGCCAACTAAATTCTATGTCAGAAAAGACGTGCGACACCCGACTTATGAATGAGTTACATTAGTTTGTATAACAATGATGCCAAGATCATAAATGTATCACTGGCAGCTTTAACTGTTCATTTCAAATAGTGAAATATAGTGTAATAGATATAAATATGTTTAGGTTACTGAAAATATACCTTTATTTGTTTTTGGTTATATTGATACATTTTGTATATAAAAATTTAAAAAACCCCCGACACAAGAACTTAAGTAATTTCCCTTTAAAAAGTAAAAAATAATAAAAGAAACTTAATGTTAAAGTACCTAAGAATCTATTAATAATTCTAAAAAAAACTTTCTTATCTAAGATATTTTTCATATCAAGTTCAGTCCCCCAACGCGACGTTTTTTTTTAGAATTATGAATAGATTCTTAGGTAGGTACTTTAACATTTAAGTTTCTTTTATTATTTTTTACTTTTTAAAGGGAAATTACTTAAGTTCTTGTGTCGGGGGTTTTTTAAATTTTTAATTTAATTTTTATTTCATACTTTTTATAGGTAGGTTAGGTTAAGTTAGATTTTAGTATATTATAATTTACTTACTACAATTTAAGGTCAAGCTCGTTCGCTATTTTACTTATTAATTACTAGTTTTTCTTACTATAAATAGGCTAAAGGTCACTTTGTTACTGATTCCAAGTATATTTGCAGTCATTCGGTTACTCTCCCCACTTTCACTCCTCACAACTTTTAAACAGCTCAACCGATTTTCATCAAACATGTCTAAGAACACTTGCACATAAGTCTCATAACTAAATTGAAATCACTGCATGCGTTCGGGAGTTATGATGCCACAGACAGACAGACACGTCAAACTTATAACACCCCTCTTTGTGTCGGGGGTTAAAAAATGGATATAAATTCATACATATCTGCCATGTTTGAACATAGTACTCTTCAAATGACTTTCACTTTCACCAGTTCACAGCCATCCGAATCCAGACCTTTAAGACTTTTAGCAAAGCTTTTTTATTTTGTAAATAAGATATGCAGTGAAATAACTCGATACTAGTTAACTGTTAATAATATCTTTACGTCACAAGTTCTCCCAAATGCACATTTATATCAAATGCATATTTACTTCGGGATCACCAATGTTGTTTTAGACGGAACAGAATCTATCTACGTCGCCCCATCCCTATTCAATTAGTGTTGTATCACATCACAAATTTTCTCATGACGTTTGGATTTCACACGTACAATTTTATAGTTGTCAAACTTATTTTACAGATAATCCCCATAGGTATGCTGTGCGGGAAGGCATGTGCCCTGCAGTGGGTCGTTATAGGCTGATGATGAAAGTTATAAATTAAAGATCGTTTTATAGAATTTATTGGTAAAATATTAAATGGAAATATGCTATGCTTCAATAGAAGTAACAATTATTTCACGTTAGACTTCCCTAATAATATCGGCGTATGTGATTATATTTAATTACGGATGGCTATGATTCTATTTTGACTAAACAAGGAAAATAACGGTATATAAAATACAAGTGTTCGACATCGTTTATTGCGTAAATACTCCAATAACAAACTAAAATATATTATACTCGCTCCTAATAATTACTAGGTATTTAGAAAGAATAGTATTTTAAAGTAAATATTAATGTTATGTTTATCAATCAAATTTTGCGGAATCTTTGGTATACATTGGGACTCAATAATTAATATCACATTAATACTTATCAGTAGTATCAGTTTAAAGACAAAGTTAACGAGTGTGTAATTTTGTTTTTACTTCTGTAAGACTAAACGGCAGAAGAGATTTAAAAAAAAATGATTTTTAGTTTGCTGACACCATGGATTAACCCAGCTACCTTTTACAGCGTTTTCAACAATCGCTGCCAACACTGCGGGGCACAACTAGTGATTATTAATCGATACCGAATCGGTTGTCAAATAACAGTAATTATGTTACATTCAGTACCAACATAACAAAACGAATATTAAAACTCCTGTCGATACTGCAGCATCTCATTAGTGACGTATTTCGGCGAGGGTGAACTGAGGGGTGAACGAACTCGCTCTATGCGTCACTCGACGCCGCCTCTGACTAAGTACCAACGGATGAACGCAATGTGAACCAAAGTCAGCTGTTGTGTTGTCTGTACCTATTTTTTTAATTGTAAGCACCTCAAATGACTTTAGATCTTTAGTACTTCTATTTCGCCTCGGAATACAGCCCTTGCCAGTTAACACCTGACATCAATGGCTTATCATACCGTCTCAATCCGGGAAGCACCTTCTCATTTTAGACAGTTGAATACCTCTTTCGTCGCGGTTTACGACAAGACGGCAAAAAAGTCTTGTTTTCAGAACTCAAGAGTTCATACTTATAAACTAGGTATTAGATATCTCAATCTGCTAGCAATAATCTTAATCAGCCTATTAAGTCCCACTGCAGATGCAATAAAGATCTATGGGGAGACCTATGTATAGCCGTGGACTATAATAGGTAAGGAGAGAGAGAGAGAGAGAAGAGAGCACCTAAGCAGCTACTGGAAGACAGGTGCCACTAGTAACCTTCCCAGAATATTTGCTAACTTATGATCAGGCTAAACTACTCAACATTTTGGCATGAGTTGACCTTTGTGTAAGTATGGAGAGAAGCAACTCATATAAAACACTGGCAAATAACAATAAGAAACGAGATAAATACATAATTACAACACACAACATTCATAATTTAACCACTAAGTAACACAATACCACAATAGTGATATGATACATAATATATAAAACCAAGGTAATCTACAGATACTTCAAATGATACCACAGTAGTTGTGTACCAACCACTTATGTATCAATCATACCCAATGAAGTCTAGTAAATAATAGGAAAATTTTGAAACATGATTCAGGAGTACCTTTTAATAAATAAGGTCATATGAATTTGTATAGAATAATTAGATTTCTAATAATTTCAAATTTATACCTAAACAATAAATATTTATGTACATAGCTAGATACACAGCGCTATCTGGATTCAATTTTAGAAAGACAAACTGTCTATTCCCCATTACCCCCAATCCTAAAAGGGGAACTGGACAAATAAAAAAACAATTTTCGAATTATTGAAATTATTGATCAAATTATTTACTACTGTATTAATTAAAAAACTTGAACTTATTAGAGGACTGATTAAAATACTTTGGTTTGGTTGATGTTTTATAATAAATAGACTGTATTTTCTAATTAAACAGTGTACATATTCCATTTAATAAAATTAACAGCAGAAATCAAAATCCCCCATCAAGGGAAATCATTCAGAGAAACTGAGAATATACATACTAACATTTGTTTCGATCATACATACATATTATAGAACACCCAACCAAACCAATGCAATGCATACTAATTTGTACCGAAGTGGTTTCAAACCAGATTGGTGCCCAAAACCTACACAATGCTACTATGAGCTGTTAAAAAGATGAACTACCAAAAATAGTAAGATTGCCCTTTTTGATGTTTCACAGTTATAGCCAGACAGTCCAGTTGACCTCTCTTTTCTATTCTCTCAACCTATTCAGAGATCTGATTACTTGTTGTGAGACATGTCTTTAGGAGAAAAGTTAAACTTTGTAAACGTTTGTATTAGAGGCAAGTAGTGCACTGCCTTTAATATTCTGCATATAAAGTAGAAGTACTCACCAAACAGTATAATTGTAGATTATAACTCAGATCAGCATCTGCTGAGTCGCTAGATCTGTTTTATTAATTGTTGAATTAGCAGGAATAACAAAAATAAAATTGATAATTTGTGGTTGAAATCTGGTAAAACCAAGAGATATAAAATCTCAATTACTGCTTTTCACCATAACAAATTTTCTTTAGACTACATTTTCATATCTAAATTCCTTATACAACTTTTTTTTTTTCATATAAATAGTAGGTTAACTGTGTAACCAAACAACTAACAGCTGTTTGTTAGGTTTGTTTAAAAAAACCTATTGTATATATATTATTGATGTTTGAAATTATCATAAGACCCTAGAGATTGTGCATATATAACTTATATCACTTAACTACAAAAACAGTAATTTTGCATGATAATTGTTAAATTACATGGTACAAGTGTGATTACTGAATAAGTTAATGATTCATTGGCAACCATAGATCGTGATTCAGACCCTACAAATGATTTGCACTTCGCTAAACATTAAAAACACGTAAAATGATTATTGTGACAATGATCAATAGGATTAACTGTCTGATAAGAATATTCATATAAATAGCATTGGAACGTCAAAATGGACGCTATTACCTTCAGATAAGGGTCAAGTTTGTAACAGATGGTATTAGTTTTTGCTACAGGTGCGGTCGACCGATGACCTTGACAATGATGAGAGCAATACCCGAATCACCTCACTAGTATTGCAATTCAATAACGCGCCCAAAACCAGTAGCGCCTTTTTACCCCGAAATAGATTGCCAGCCGGCCGAACCAGCACTATACCATATATGGTCAAACAGAGATGCGATTGCGCGAATATGCGTCCAAGGTTCGATGCCCTCTGCAACGCCGGCCTCCAATACTGATAATAACCCCCAAACGAAGGCCAACGCGCCTAACATCACACCCTACAGTGATACAGATTCACTGTTCGTCAAAAAAGGCGTTGGACGAATAACCTTTCCACCATAACTGAAATTCAACACCTCTATACTAACCAACAAGGAAACATTCACTGTGCATTTTTATTGACGCGAAAACACTTGAGATAGCGATGAAAGCACAACACGTGGCAAAAAATCACTGAACGGTGACAACTTGATATTTTTAGTAAAAGGCGTGCGAACTGAACCGAGGGTTGTGCGAAATATGGCGGCACCGCTGGACAACCCGTTTTGTTGTATTGCAACATTTTAACAAAATACACCACTCCAAATTAGGATATCACATCACGTCCATAAAACACTGTAATTTATTTTCTCCACTTACCATTTTTGATGTTAAACACGTAAAAATTCCACCACTTAACTTCACCGACACAAGACAACGGCGACCGGAACGATACTGTTCGGAATGTTGGCTATGCGTATTTTGTAACGACCAATCAGCGCATGTTAAATTTTTTGGCTTGAGTCAATACACGATCTTTATAAATCTATTGCTCAATGTTTCTCGATTCGCATTAAATACTACAAATATAGTACTAAAATAATCGAAACACTATTTAAATTCTTCCAAATATATTATATATAAGGGTAATTTATTTGTCTGGTTTTTATTAACAGATCAAGTGCGATCAAGACCGACAACCTTAAAATATTCACTGTCGCTGTCACACTGATAACTTCACAGTATTACACGTTATACTGCAAGGATAAATAAAAATCTTTAAATATAAAAGTCAACTGAGTCAGAAGAAAAAATGTAAGACCATTACTCTTTTACAACGCTATAGATTAAACTATTTGAACGTCTGCCACTTGAAGAGTGACTCACAGCTGTGATGCTGATGACGGACATAACAGCCAATCAGCTACTCTATTCACAAATGCCATATTTGGACTGACGGAGACATTTACAAAGTTGTCAGTGTTTTGATTCCGAATTTCAAAGTTTGAATTGTTGTTTGAATTCCAAATAATATGAAGCTATCAATTAATTACCAATACAATAAAAGTTACAAACAATTGCTATGGTAGAGTACATTAGGAATTACAAATTATAACAATGGTCAAAATTAAATTATCGACTTCGACAGTTATGTACAAACTCAAAAAGTACCTTGGTAAGTAAAAATTGACCAAGCGTGAGTCGGACTCGCCCGTGGAGGGTTCCGCAGCAGCCAGTCACATAAAATAAAGTATTTTTATTTATTTAGTCACCTACTACAGCTTTAATATGAAAAATAGTGGTTCACCGTTTATGACGTATAAAAAAACTACACACCAGAAATTGTTCAAACTAAATTTCGTTGTTAGATTTTATAGTAATGTACATCATATATATTTTTGATAAGTTTTTGAGTTTCAGTTCAATGTATGGGGAACCCCAAAATATATTAATTTTTTTTCAAGTTTGTTGTCAAAACCTAATAGCGGTTCACAGAATACATACACTCACAAAATTTGAATAGTGTAGTGTTTATAGTTTCGGAGAAAAAAGGGTGTGACATACGGACGGACAGACAGATATGACGAATCTATAAGGGTTCCGTTTTTGCCATTTGACTACGGAACCCTAAAAATCATAGAGATAAGAATTTTATACTAATTTCAAATCGTATAAATGCGATACGTGACTTCGAAAAATGTAACAAAGTAAGTTGACCATTAATTATCTAAAAACGAAGTCCAAAAGTGGCTTTCGTACTAAAACCAAATAGCCGATAAATTAACCAGATTCTATTCAGTAATAAAAAAAATACTTAACGATTCGATTTGCGCTTAGAGTAGCTTAGTAAGAATTTTTTTTTTTTGCTTTTGAGTCATAACGCCGTATCTGTACCTAATGCGTCCTATACACTACTCGTGAAGATACTCGCGAAGTAACCCGAGACTAGCAGAGTAGTGTACCTACTTGGTAAACGCACTTCGTGCAACTTCGAGCCCTCGGAGTTAATTTAACTAGGTATTAAAAATACTATTTTTAATACTCTATGTTCGAGCCCTTTGTGTTGGTCTAAAAATCAAAGCGTGCTATACACAACTCGCGAAGTTGCCCGGTAAATCGAATACGATAGTGTAGAGAGGCACTTCGGCTTACTTTGTCCGAATTTGGCCTCGCCTGGGGCGCCTTCCATTTGCTGTCGCTTTTTGGACCGAGTCAAAGGGCTCGAAGTACCTCTCTACACTACTCGGACGGGACGGCCGGTCTCGTTCTACTTTGCAAGTAGTGTATAGCACGCACAATGGGTCCGTAATTTTTGTTCGACATACAAATGTGCGATAAACGGATGTCGACTGAACGATTGTGCGAATAGTGTTTTGTTCGAAACTACTTTTTGTCGACAAACGCTGCTTCGACTGAACGATTGTGCGAATAGACTTTGGATCGAAACAACTTTTTGTCGACAAGCGCTGTTACGACTGAACGATTGTTCGAATATTTATGAATCGATGGTTTGATCTATCAAATATAATTGTTTCCGTCACCAACAGAACAAGTCATATAGTCCACTTACTCTGCAACGGAATAAGTCAGTCTTGGCGGTCGGTGCAGTGTTCGATCACCAATCTCACACACCTACCAAACAATATAAATATAACTACTTTGTATTTAATATTTGAAAGGTCAGATCATCGATAAATAAATATTCGAACAATCGTTCAGTCGAAGCAACGTTTGTCGACATAAAGTTTTTCGAACAAAACACTATTTGCACAATCGTTCAGTCGACATTCATCGCACATATGTATTATCATCATCAGCTCATTAAACGTCCCCACCGAGGGGCACGAGCCTACCTGTATAGGATGATTAGGCCTTAGTCGTCCACGCGGGCCCAGTGCGGATTGGACGACTACATCTTCGATCTGACATATGTATGTCGAACAAAAATTTCGGACCCACGCACAACTTATGTGCATGAACATGTTTATATTGGGTTTTTCTATGTATTAATTTAGAAAACAAAACGTATGTTGTATGTGCCATATAATCATTGCTTGTATGTGATGTATTATAAATTATGTAATAGTAGGAACCTATTACAGGTTAATGCATAGTTTTGGACAAGATGGTGCTGAGTCAATAAAATTTATTTATTACCTCACTGTTGCCTGCGTGCGGTATAAGATTATATTCTCCCGCAGTAAAAACATAATCTTAATTTGCTTCGTTAAGTCACGAGACGCGCGGCCGCCGCGCGGTAAAACCTAAAGCAATGGTTTTCCTAAATAAAGTATTGTGTAAAATAAAAGCAGCCTATGTTATTCCTTATTACATCAGCTACATGGCCTACATGCCAAAAAAAGTTCCGTCCAAATCCTTCCGGCCGCGGAGTTATGTTGTGCTACTCTCATACTTCCTAACAATTTTAAACATTTACCGCTCCGTACGCTATGACCGTCTGAAACTCCTTATCTTCTTGAACTTCACGCTGTTGAAGTTGCAAAATCAGGTTTCAAGGGATATTTATCAATTTTAAACACCTCGATTCATAATAAAAATCATATCTGTACAATACTAGACAACTATCGACATAAAGGATAAAATTCATTACACTAAGCGTTATTTTCGACTAATGACGCCATATTTTTGCAGCAGAGTGCTTTAGGAATTAAAAAGATCATTTAGTAAAAAATAAACAAACTTTATCTACACAATACTTTCTTTATCAATTACATATGAGCTAAACAATAATCTTTAAAATTTATAATTAAAAAATTGGCGTCAATTCAGCAACTCTCTACTGTTCAGACGAGCTCATTGGCTTTTAATCATTATATACCATTCCCTTTGCGGATGACTGGACACCATTATTCTTATACACATAATTTTATTAAATTACTATATACACAATTGTTTCAATAATCTTTATTTATTAATTCTATGATGTATAAAACTTTCCAAAATTGGTTATTCTAGAACTTTCTAGAGTTATAATTCTAGTCCTTCACGCAAACTATACCATTAAAGCCGTCCCTACAAGATCTAGAACATTCTAAACACTTCCCTTTTGTTATGGAACATTCTAGACATTTTTCCTTTGATATGGAACATTTAAGACAGTTGACTTTTGTTGTGGAAGATTGTAGACACTTCTCTGCTGATTTAGAACTTTATGCACTTTTCTTTAAATTTGGAACGTTCTTGATACTTTTCTCCTGATTTAGATCATTCTAGACACTTCTCTTCTGATTCGGAACGTTCTAGATACTTCCCTTATGCTCTGATGCGTTCTAGACACTATTCTTTTATTTCCGAACTTTCTAGACACTTGTATTCCAATTTGGAATGTTCTGACTTCTATAGTGTTCTGAATGAATCTAAACACTTTTCTTGTAATTTGTAAGGTTGTAAACACTTGTGGTATGCTGTAGACCGTTGTAGGCTAGGCGTGTCCAGTATACCTGGCCGCGTTGGCGGCCCGGGCGAGGCGACTAGGCCCCGCGGCCAGCGCCCGCCCCAGGAGCCCAGGCCGTCCCACTCGGGAGCCCCACACCCGGGAACACCGCGACACACTCTCTGTACACGCACTTTGCGGACGACTCGACACCATCGTGCTTATGTCGCCTACTGCGTACGTCGCTATATTGGACACTTGCGTTTTGCGCTTGCAAATTGTTTGGGTTAGCCTGAAAATAATTGAAGTAATTACGATATAGGTGCTGCTGCCAACCTGCTGTAAATTAGCCTATAAGTTCATTATCTTTGTATAATGTCTTTATTTGTGCCATCTTATTAATTCACCTTAGCGTCAGTTCACCTTGGTGATTTAAAGTGTTGAGTCCTGGTGACTTATGTAACAGGTAACTCGTATTGCCTAGCTTAGGCACCAGTCTCACAATATGTGAAACCATTTAAATTGTAAAAGATGCTAATTCAATATGTTTGTTGTGAGAAAAATAAAGATTATTATTATTGGTCGGGTGTGTTATTAGGTTTGATAAGTACCAATCCGTTGCGTTATGCAACAACGAATTACACAACGTGAGTTCACCATTACGAATCACGTTACAACGAATGCACGCTACCGCGAAAAACGTTACAACGAAACCACGCGATTACGAATAACGGAATACCTTATTTACTAATACCAATTATTGCACGTGCATTCGTTGTAAAGTGATTCGTTTTGGTGAACTTACCCGTACCAATCATTAATATATAACGGAAAACTGCAGAGCACATGCATTCCTGCACATTTTTTTTAAATTTATGCAAATTGGTTGTTAGACTACCATACTAACATTGTTGCCGGGATCGACGGCTAACGTGCCCTCTTCTAGCATGTTTTTTTTTTGGATATATGGACGATTCAGCATGCGATGGCTAAACCAAATTGGGAAAATAACACAATGCAGTTTCTCCGCGGGATTTGAAACCACGAGCCTCGCATCGAACAGCGTTACATTTAGACTGACTTAGACTAGATCAATGAATATCACTAACATCATTACGTGCGAACGTAGGCCTCCCCTTATGATTTACGACCCATTGAGTGTAATGGTTGAGACGTCTGCTACTACACCAAGGTTTCCGGGTTCGATCCCTGGGCAGTACAAACATTTGTGTGCATGAACTTGTCTGTTTGTAATGGTCAGGGTGTTTCTATGTATAATAATGTGTCTATTTCAAAAAGAAAATTATAAGTATGTTTATCAGTTGTTTAGTCACCATATTACAGGCTCGAATGCCTAGTTTGGGGCTAGATGGCGTTGTATGAACGTTGTTGGATATTTATTTATTTACCTAGCAGTTGACATACATCTGCTACCCGCCACTTCCTAACAACATAACCAGGTGATCAGTCTATCTAGTTGGGTTTGTACTGGACGATCAGGACGCTCACCTGATGGTAAATTATACGCCTGACCATGACAGTGGCACTGAATGAGACCAACGACTGATAACCGTAATTATCATCCACCAATGCCGCACTGCACCCGACACCCGAGACAACAGATGTTACTCGTAGGACTCTTATACCCGAAATTTTACTAGCTACATTGCTCTCATACCGAAACAAAGAAGTGCAAAACACTCCTGTTTCACGGACAATATCTATGCGGTGGTACCTACCTAGACGACTCAGTGCCGAGTCTACCACCTAGTAAAGTAGTAGGGTCCTACGCTTCTTTCTATTTTCTTAATAAAACGTGGACCTTCCCAAACACAAAAAAGGTCTGCCTACATAATAGTCTCGATACTTACTTCTCAATAGAGTGTCCAAGTTGTCCAAGCCTCTCCTCGGCGGAGCGCTCCAACTGATCAGAGCCTGATCGATCGCAAAGCAACCACACCAAGTCGGGTAGCATTGCATAAATGGCCACTAGAAACAAAACGATAAAAATATTAAATATATAAATTGAAGATTTTTTAACAAAAAAAAAACCGAATTCAAAATGAAAAGATAAAACAAAATTTTTTAAATGGTAGAAATAGTTAAATAATTCTTTCATTATTTTGAACTCTTCAGCTTTATAATATAGGTAAGTAGTTTTTTTTTTACAATTTTGAGTTATTCCTAGTAGAAACAATCACATAAATATACCGCAATGAAGTAGTAGTTGCTCTGAGTCGATTTTTAAAAGTTCGACTTCTTAGGTCTCTCTTCATCAAACCCTGACTTCATCTTACAACCACCTTTGAAGTATCCTCTTTCCAACAAAAAAAAAACATAAAAATCGGTACATAAACGACGGAGATTCTTCGATTTCTCTGGTCTCCATTATCAGACCCTGACTTTAAATGGGACCACCTCTAAACTATCTCTTTCTTACAAAAAAAAGTCGTCAAAATCGATTTATAAACAACGAAGATATTCGCGAACAAACATTTAAAAAAAATATACCGACGAATTGAGTAACCTCATTTTTTTAAAAGATGGTTCACATGATGTTAAATGATAGTCTATGTTTTCTCATAAACGAATTCTAAATCCTATAGGGTTCTTAAGAAGCGCGGTAATCGCTCCTCGATTACCGCGCTTCTATAGCTGGTTTTAGACAAATAGTTTATTGCCGACGTCGGATAATTTTACTTCTACATAATTTCCATGTATTATGAACATATTCAATAACTTAACTATCACTTTATTTACCTGTCATATTAACATATTAACTAATTAAATTATAACATTATTTACCTGCCATATGAAAATATTACCAAATTTTACTATCACATTATTTACCTGTCTTCCAATAATTCTTCTCTGGACATCACTAAACTATTCAAAACCGCAACACTTCCCTCGAACAGCCCGTAGAAAGCTTGCCAAGACACTTCGCACTTTGACTTTAACGTGTTACGGCCCATAATGTAATGTACTGATTGTTCCGCCTCAAATATACTGTCCAAGGCTTTGTAGTCAAGATTTATCTGGAAATGCATTCATACTATAAAGAAATATCCAGTGTTCGCTCATTGGTGTGGGATTCCGCTGTTGTATTCCGATCTGCAGGGTGCAGGTTTAAACCCCGACATGTACGTCTTTTCGAATTTTGAAATGAAATCTGTTCAACAGTAAATAAAAATGTTTATTTATAGCCTAGTTATATTAATATGAAAGAGGATACCTCCTAACACAGGCTTCTTTTACGTAAATGGAGGTTTCCAATCACTAGATGAAGGCAAAATACAGTAAATGAAAATAAATTATTTATTTTTTTCTTATATTACTCAATACCTTTTTCGCAGACAATACTGCCTCCGAAAGAGTCTCCAAATATATTTTTATCATTTCACAAACTGGATCTTCTACTTTAACAAATTTAATTTCATTATTATCATCTCCATCTTGGAATTCTACCATTAGTTTCTTCTTTTTACTTTTAAGCACGACTCCATTGTCAGCTTCAAAGTGTTGCTGAATATAGCTCTTTAAATTTCTACTACTTTGGTAGATTGTTTTTGACAGGGCAACACACTTTGGTCCCACTATATTGGCTTTAAGAATTTGGCTAATAAATATTTACATACTTTAAGTGATATCGATTCGATGTTTTTCTTATTCTTTAACAATTTTGAAGGATTCTGAAATTCAATCAATCAATGTTTTGAAATTTAGAATATATTAAGTTCATGCAATAAATCTCTTATTATGCCTAAGCGACAAAAGAATTCTCATATGAAATTATGAAGAATTTGAGAAGGATAGTAATTATATCTAATCTATGTGAGTATACAGTCTTGGGTAAGATTTTGCAAAAGTAGTTTATTTTCATATAAAGGAACTTTAGTTCTAATTCAAGTGATTTATAGAGTAAGTTGAAAGCATAGATCGAATCCTTGCCAAAGTAAACTTTAAGCTTGAATTAAACTAAAAGTAAGATAATTTACCTCAAACACCATCAAATTATTAAGATCACCAACAAAACTTGTAACAAATCCTTCCACCGAAACCAATTCACTTATAAACTTCAATGTCACAGCTATGTCTTCAAATAGGCAGCCATTTGCATATTTCGCTAAATCCCACTTAAAATATAGACAATCTATCTTTCACGCATTTCCAAATACGCAAAAATATCTTGTCTTTGGCTTGAAATATTTCGTGGGTTTCTAATTTTTTAATGTACCGCAGAACTGAATTTAGCAAGCGTATTGAAGATTCAACGTGTTGATGCTTCGATTGTTTATCTTCTATGGATTGTATCTAAAAATGGTACATATGAATAAGTCAAATAATCTATTTGCTTAAAACATTTTGAAAATTACATTACATTGATTTAGCAAAATATGAATGTGTCAATATGTCATTTGCGATAAAAAAGCAGTACATAATATATGAACTATGATTCCTTCTATCTGATAATTAACATTTTGAGTGCTCAAACAGTTTAAAACAATAAAATCACAGTTTTCCAAATTAAAGGATTTTATCAAATCATTAGTCACCTCAAATAGGTACAGATGGAAAGCCTTGGATAAGGCCAGTGTCCAGCAGTGAACGTCCAAAAGCCTAAAGGATGATTTCATTTTAGTATAGATAATTGTGTATATTGTCCAATTCACCTTTGGAAATCAAGTCAATTTCACCGTCCCGTGATGCGTGGAGATTTTGGCTTGTTTTGGAATAAACTAAGTCTAGCAGTGGACTGTTATGCGCTGCAGTAGCTAGTAAAATTACCGGGTATAAAATACCTAACATCTGTTGTCTTAGTTGTCGCAACGCGGCATTGATTGAGAATAACCGTCCATCAGTTTTTGGTCTCAACCAATGCTGTTGTGTCATGGTCAGGTTTCCCTTACTTCAGGTAAGCGTCCTTACCGTCCTGTACACTTCGTAACTTTAAAAAAAGCGGGACGTTATAGGCTGTTCATAATGATGATTATGTCAAAAGGGTTAATATATTATACAAATATAATACATTCATCATCATCAGCTCATTAGACGTCCCACCGAGGGGCATGAGCCTACCCGTATAGGGTGATTAGGCCTTAGTCGTCCACGCGGGCCCAGTGCGTGTTGGACGACTTCACACACAACCTTCGAATCTCTTCGCAGGTGTGCATGAAGGTTTCTCACGATGTTTTCCTTCACCGTAAGAGCGTCGGATAACGTACATATATTTTCGAAAATACATTGGTACGTGTCGGGATTTGAACCTCAGCCTCCCGGTAGGAAGGCGACAGTCCACACCACTGAGCCACCGACGCTCAAATATAATACATTATTTCTGCATAAATACAGTGACCGGCTATGTTAATGTAATTTGCGAAAACTCAGCCATCAGTGATATAGTCATATTGTTTTACTATTTAGTTTTTATTTTACTTACGGCAGTATTAACGAAATATTCCAACCATTCCATAGATGATCCAGGTTTTTGGTTTCTTCGACGTCAGTCGTTTCGCAATATTTCGACAAAGTCAGCGAGTACGCCGATATCGAATTCAACGACGCCATATTGCTTTTGGAAACTACCATACTCTCATCTGTGTTGCCAGATCCCTCTTCGATGAAAATACTATTTTTGCTAAAGTCAATGTGTTTGAAACATTGTAATAGTGAATTGTGAAGTTTCTCTTGCAAGTCAGCCAAAATGGATCTGTACGCGCTTGTTGTTATGGCTTTCTTTTGCTTGATAATACACGGTAATATAGCACAACTAATTTGGAAAGCTGGTTCGCTGAAGAATTCTATACTAGTGCTGTTACAGGCGGATTGTTTTTTGATAAGTAAATCAACAATTTTCTTTACTATTTCACTGTCTGATCGCACCCTTTTTACCGCTGACTCGACTAGACACTTGATTAAGGACATGTTGTTAGATGATTTTATTTTTAAAGTAAACAGTTCTATCATTAGTTGATCTTCAAATGAAATATGAATTCCACTGGAATATTTTTGTACAAATCCGGCGGATGTGTACTCAATTCGAATATACTTAATAATATGTTGTCGACATTTTTCCGTATCTTTTTTTGGCAGCTCCTTTTTGTTGCCAGTAACATAATAATTGCTACCAATTGGTAGGGTTCTTTCAAATAATAAATCTTTAACTGTTTCAAAATATCAATACAATTGTTCAGTGTTATCAATATTGGTTCATCTTTAATTGTCAATTGAAGGAAGAAATTCTTCAATTCTTCTTTAGAGAAGGATCCAAGACTAAAATCGGGCTTATTAATACTTTTTGCTAATAATTCAGAATTGTTGAAACATTTACAAATATGTTTTACCGTCTCCATAACTAGTGCGTTCGATAAAGGTGCACTGTTTCTTACACTGTTCAGTATTTCTTTGTCAGACGTTCAATATGTGTTTACTATAATTTTGCCTACTAACTTTAATTCGTCTCTTTCTAAGTTTGCAAATAACACATTCGTGTAAAACTCTTCACCTTTTACAAGCTGCGAGTGTTTCGTTAATCGTTTTATTAGATGAGATTTAGTTGCCAATATCATATCTTTGTTTATTTCTGTATTGCTTGCTTGCAACAATTGTATTGCTAAAGTTTTTAATAGAAGAATTTGATCCTGGAACAAAAATTGAATTAATTGTTAAAATGCCACACATTTATCAGTTTCATGTTACTATGTAGTATTGATCGGCAATATAAAATTTTTATATCAAATTTATTTTCGAATAGAAGTGTTACAAGCTCATACTATTTCCACGAGTGCTTTAAGAGGCTGACTGGACTTATCTTACAAACGTGACTTGAGACAATCTGTTTGTGTACCAATAAATAAATAATCAGTTGCTGTTCCTTCAGTGCCGTCTATCATGGTCAGGCGTATCACTTACCATCAAGTGATCGTCATGTTCATTTCGTAAGATAAAAAAATACTGAGCGGTCTTCCCGTAGGATTTGAACCCACAACCCTAGTACAATACAGCGATCTAAACTCAACTCTCAAACTACTATAGACCAAAAAGGCATCATTTATAAAATTAAGAATTTCTGATTAATATTCACTAACATTTCTTAATATTGACTTACCAATAACATCAAAGCATCCTCGTCTTGTATTGAAGACCCAAACTCGTTCCACTGCTTTTTAGACAAGCATGGCAACAAAAAAGACAGGTCGAACACATCTGACGTAGCGTCATCTAGTGACATTCCTAGTTTAGTGTTGCTATACTTCAAGTTGACAATTTTAAGTTGTAAGCAGCTGAGGCATAGGTTGAGGAATGCTAGCAAAATACGTGGTTCCTGAAATAAAAATCGTTTTTAATCATGGATATTCTTAGTATTAACTATACTTGCGTCCTTATGGAATTTACTCCCAAAACAAGGACCATCGGATATCAGCTAGTAATGTCCCGTGACAATCGGTCTAGCTGTTTAGAAAATAACCGTATCAAGAGACGTTAAAAATGTAAAAGATTTAGATATGTACCTAATTTTCATTAAAGCATGAAGTAAAAAGCATTTTTTTATGTGACGAGCAGATTGAGTGATAGACTTGACACTGAGTCGTCTAGGGATGTACCAAAATATCGTCTCGTGAAATACAAGTGAAACGTGTATTTCGGAATGAGATACAATGATCATTGTAGCTAGTAAAATTACCAGGTCTAAAAGTCCTAATATTTTTTGTTTCAGGCAACAGGCGCAGGGTAGTGTTCATGGAAATCAATTGCAATCTATAGTTATTGGTTATTTTTAAAATCTGTCATGGGCAGGTATTTT
This sequence comes from Leucinodes orbonalis, assembly GCA_019425675.1. Taxonomy (NCBI): domain Eukaryota; kingdom Metazoa; phylum Arthropoda; class Insecta; order Lepidoptera; family Crambidae; genus Leucinodes; species Leucinodes orbonalis. Next base: position 160,116 of record PQWD01000359.1, on the reverse strand, counting down.
TTAACTTCTATAGATAGACATTTGACCACCATCTTATGGTAAGTGATAATGCGGCGAGGATGGATCATGCCTGCCCAGAAACAGCCTATTCACTTTTGCCTTGAAGATGGCCAGGTTGTAATGATCGGGGAACACATAAATAGGCAATGAGTTCCATTCCTTTGCGTGCGCATTAATAATAAATAAATAAAAAAATATCTACTGACATTCACACAGCGCATCTAGCCCCAAGTTAAGCGTGAAGCCTGTATTATGGGTACTAAACAACGGATAAACATACAATATATACATTTTTTTTTGTAATACATACATATTATACATAGAAAACACCCAGACCATTACAAACAGACATGTTCATGCACACAAATGTTTGTATTGCCCGGGATCGAACCGGAACCCTTGGTGTTTGCGGCGACCTCTCAACCGCAACACCAAATGGGTCGTCATTAGGAACGAGGCACCATAGCGGGGTGGATATGTGATACGACTACCACGTAAAGATGGAACGCTAATCTGCGTCTTGTATCCGATGGTGAAAAGGGCTGGTGGGAATTAATTATATTAATAAAGGGGAATTAATTTGTGTAATTGAATCCAACCATCAGGCACTGAAATTACTCATTTAATGATATAAAAAACTCACATTGACGAATTTACGAGCGCATTTCCCAAATGTCTTCAAACATGTCGTTTCAAATGTACTGAACGCCGTCCAGAAATCATTTGCGATTTGCAATGACACCGTGTGGTCGGCCATTTTGTTGTGGCGCAGGAAACTTGACAAGATGGCGGTCATCACTTCTGTCAGCGTGATTGTAGATGGACCTGTAATGCATAAAGTTATTGTTAAAAATAACTGCCTCTGTGGTATAAAGGTCTGAATGATGGTTTTAGATCGTGTTTTCGGGTTGTGTGTTCGAATCCCGCGGGGAGACCGCATAGTGAGAGTCCTGTGTGAGTTTGGTTAGGACATTACAAGATGAATCACTTGATTGTTGAGATGACCCATTTGATATAGCGGTTGAGGCGTTGGCTGCTACACCAAGGGTTCCGGGTTTCATACCCGGGCAGTACTAGTAGTTTGTGTGCATGAACATGTCTGTTTGTATTGGTCTGGGTGTTTTCTATGTATAATATGTATGTATTTAAAAAAAATGTATATAAGTAATTTTATTTGTTGTTTAGTACCATAATACAGGTTTCACGCTTAACTTGGGGCTAGATGGCGCTGTGTGAATGTCTGTGGATATTTATTTATTGTGGAAACAAAAAGATGATTCCGTGCTTTAGAAAAAAAATATGCTGCTAAGGAAGTATAATTAATTATACATACTTATCTCCTCTGCTTGAAGCATATTTTCTAAGCAATGCTCTTCAAAATTTTTCTGTAGTGATTGCAACAAATCCTTGTTTTGTCTAAACATAAGCTCTGAAGTTAGTTTCCCAAACAACTCAATACTTTCATTCGGAAAAACACTCTTTCCATTTATAATCTTGCTATAAATTTTGTCACAGTCTTCATCATTATCCATAGCCTTTTTAAGTTTTTCCTGTAAACTTAATTGCTCTGTGTTGCCAGCTTCTAAATTGTTTTTCAATGATGGTAGAATTTGATTAAGGAATATTGTCCCTCTGCTCAATTTAAACAATATTTCTAGTAAGCAATTTAACATTTCTGTGTACGATTCTAAAGTGCTTGAACTTGTTTTATTGGCAGCCATCAAAACTGGTAATATTTTATCCATTTGGTGTTCAACCAAAGCTGGGTCTAACTTCATTGCCGTTTTCACAATCATGTAACTAGTTTTATCTGATTTCTTATCTAACTTCAGCTGACTTAGCATTAAGTTTTCCAAAAATGACATAAATGTCTTTTTCGTTTCAAATTTTGTAATCTTCACACCTAATGTATCAGTTAATCTTACATTTATATCTACTTCGTTCTTCAAAACAGTTTGAAGCATGCTTAAGAATATGCTCCGTTTTATTTTATCATCATTTTCGTCAAACATTATTGGCTCCATAGTTGTAGCTGGTATCAAGTAATTTTGTTCCATTCTAAGACTCGACGCGACGATTGCACAAAACGCAAATATCAACTGGCTTTCACTGTAATAACAGCTTATAAATATATCTATGAAGTCTGATAGAAACTTATGATCTTTCACAGTTCTTCCTTTAGGGAATGTAAATAACACATTCATGATTTTCAACACGGATTCTATATTATCACCTTTTCAGCTAGGAGCTCATTAATACTGTTTTCCTTATTAAAGTTTGTAAATAAATGCCAAAAAAAGATTTCTTTGATAACGGGAATAGAATATTTCCACAAACAGCTACCACTGTGCTTCTATCTTTTTCCAAATAACTGAAAACTGTCTCTAAATTTTCTCCTTCTAACAACACAGCATAAAATTCAAGTTTTTTCTTTGATGCTTTATAAAGCATTATTATATTATTAAACACTCTTTGGCTTAGCCGTAAATTTGTTTCACAAATCTCTGCTTTTAAATATTGCAACAATTTGATAGCAATTGTTAGACATTCTTTTATATGAAAGACAAATTGACTGGTTAATTTAGAGTTTTCCAAAAATGACAAGAGACAGTTTACATCTTCCTTTTCAATGGGGTTTTTATTTAAATTTTCTGCCACAATCTGAAATTTACAATGAATATAATGAACAAAGAAATGAAAAGAGCGTCGGTGGCTCAGTGGTGTGGACTGTCGCCTTCCTACCGGGAGGGCTGAGGTTCAAATCCCGACACGTACCAATGTGTTTTCGAATTTTCGAAAAATATATGTACGTCATCCAACGCTCTTACGGTGAAGGAAAACATCGTGAGGAAACCTTCATGCACACCTGCGAAGAGATTCGAAGGTTGTGTGTGAAGTCGTCCAATCTGCACTGGGCCCGTGTGGACGACTAAGGCCTAATCACCCTATACGGGTAGGCTTGTGCCCCTCGGTGGGGACGTTTAAAGAGCTGATGATGATGATGATAATGAACAAAAAATGTTGTGGTTGATAGGCTTCTTGGTAAGAGTAGGCAAACCTTTAATCAGATGGACTGATGATTTAATTAAGTTGACAGATAGCCAATAGATATTGAATGTTGAGGATTGGTTTGTGTTGAAGAATTTGGAAAGGCCCTCATTCATCAGTGGACATATTAGGCTATAATGATAGTGATGATCACTTAATACCTATGTTGTAAACAGCATAATATGAATAATAGATTTGTTACAATGTTTGATTAATAACAGTAGGCATAGTTAGTAATGCTAGCTATAGGAAGCATCTCAACTGACACTTATCCAGTCACCTAGTCAGCACTGGTTTTCAGTTGCTTCCTTTTCTCAAGAGAGTAAGAGTGAAGAAAAGATCATTGCATCATTATGGAGCCTTATCACCCCATAATGATGCAATACATAGTGGTGTTCACATTCTAGTGATGATATCCTCACAGCCGTCAATGTTTTAAGTATTTCAGTTTTAAGACTATACATTTTGAACATACCTGAATCAAATTGCTTTTTAGTTCACTGGAAACATCATCGAAAACATTCAACCACGCCATTATGTTCCTGATATCATCACATGTGAGTTTATTTTTATTCATGAGTAATTGCAGCCAGTCCGCCACAATTCGCTCCTTTGGCGCAGAAGGGAAATGGTGGGATTGATAACATTTTTGGCGAGCATAATCGTTTCGGTAGCGGGATCTCGTTGTCTTCCAGCCTTCGCTTTAGTTCTGGAATTTTTAAATATTCTATATATTAATATTTTTATTACATATTAAAGAAATATACACAAAAATATCATTTCTACAGGTCAGTGACAGATTGATAATTTATTATTTTATATGATAACTGAGGACTTAAACTATTAAAAGTTTGAAAAGACTTTAAGAAAACATGCAGAGTTTTTATAGGTTATATCACAAAACACATCTTCAAATTAAAACTCAACTTACCATTAAGAGGATTCAGTGACATTTTGACTAAATAGCATTTGCTTTACGAATTAGTACCAATTTAACCAGAATATTAAATGTTTTATAGAAAAAATTATTGAGGCATGGGATTTGTTATTGTAGTATAAACGTTTTGACAATGCTAAACGTGGTAAATGTCATCCACAATTACATTCTTCGATTCTCTATCTATTAATCTAGCATGTATTAACATTCTTGGGTTTCTAATTAAAAAGAGATAATTTTATAAATTATTTGAATATTAAGTAGTCTCAATAATCTCGGAGTAATTTGATTCCTCCAAGTCAATAACAAGAGTAATAGTTTTAGTGAATGAACAAAACGCATTGGACGCTAATTAAGAATACCATGCTGTATATTGTACAGTTGGTGTAACATTTAAGTATATTGGATACTAAGAAAACGTGATAGTTTATTTGTTAAGGCGTTAAATTTTTTTGTGTTACATATTTCGGTTGTATTAAATTTTTTGGTAATAACCTATGATGTAAAAAGTATGGATTCGTGATATGCTCACAAAATAATCGAAAAACGTGTTCCGAATGCAGTGACAGCACACATACACATATTTCGAATTTCGAACACATTTACCTAAACAAAAGAGTACAAACTGTACTCTCTTGGTTCATTTTTGAGGCACGGATGGCATATCTACCTTTATATATACAGAATATCATTAGTAATAATAATTTATTCGGTGGCATTTCTTGTATTCATTTCAATTTGATATACTTGCGAGCCGGGCCGTTTACCGGCATTTTGCACTCGCCAATTTACCGGCAAAGTCCGTAAAAACCGGAAACACCAATAGTTTTCCGATTTAAAGAAAAGAGCGGTCAATAAATGAAATACAAAAGTGAAATAAATGCTAAGTAGGATCAGTTACCAATTTACGTAACATAACACTAGACTGCTATTTTGGATATAAAGCCTGACAAACAATATAATGTTTATTCTATTTGGTTGATTGGAAGTCAAAGTAACGATCATGGCTTCGAAATTTTAAATAGTTTCCTCATTACAGGGTGATTTGTAGGTATATCCAAATGTAACAAGTTGCCATAATATATAATGATCCTAAAATTTGTGCACATCTCATGTGACAACCCATCTGGTGTAATGGTTAAGTCGGCTATTACACCAAGGGTTCCGGGTTCGATTCCCGGGCAGTACAAACAATTGTGTGCTTGTTATGTATTATATGTATGTATTTACGAAAAAAAGTATATAAGTATGTTTATCCGTTGTTTAGTATCCCTATTACAGGCTATTGCTTAGTTTGCGGCAAGATGGCGCTAAGTGGATGTCAGTGGATATTTTATTTACATTTTGTGTCTCCGAGGTATCTCGAAAACAAACTTGGTTAAATGGCCAGTTCCTCTCATGTAAGGTTGTTACGCCCCAAAAATACTAAGTTAGTTCTCAAGTTAGTTCAGCTTACCTATTAGGCAAGTAATGAGAACGTATGAACTTTATGACATTACGTCGACGAAGTCTCGCATCATTAGCTTCAAGTGTGTAGAGTCTATGTGTCTTAGTATACAGAAACTAAATGAGACCATATTTATATTATGGAATTTCGTTAAGGTTTGAATTTTTTTTTATAAATTAAAAGGATTGTAAAAATAAATGGATTATTTTAGTTCATTTAAATAAAAAGATTTAATTATAGTTATCTTCCTTGTAATAACGTCTACAGTAGTACAGTCAGTTTGGGTTTAATAGGTAATCAACAATATTATGCGACAGTGTAGTGAATTATCACAGTTATTTTAGATCTAATGTCAATTACGTGACCCTGTGACCCACTTCACAGGTATTTTTTTTTATGTTTTAAGTGTACAGGACCGTCTGGACGTTCACCTGATGGTAAGTGATACGCCAGACCATGACAGAGCGGCATTAAAGGAGACCAACAACTGATAGACAGTTATTATCCTCCATCAATGTCGCACTGCGCCCGTCACCCGAGACAACAGATGTTAGGTCTCTTATACCCGGTAATTTCATTAGCTACAGTGCCTTCATCCCGAAACACAAAAGTGCATAACACTCCTGTTCCACGGGATGATATCTGGCACTGCGGTGGTACCTACCTAGACGACTCAGTATCGAGTCTACCACCTAGTAAATTTTACCTACGTGTTTGTTAAACTTCAATTTAAATGAATGTCCTCATTGGTAGACCAATGTAAATTTGTTGAAGAGTACATCTCTGCCGTACTTAGTGAAAGCTTTATAAGAAGAGGAAAGCCCTGCTTTGGCACGACCTCATGTTTAACTAGGTAGATACTAAATGGACACGGGTACTGACAAAACCCATCAATCCACATTGGAACGTATCCCACCACGCGGGCCTTTCTCCATAGCGATGTTGTGCGGGAAGGTTCTGCAGTGGGCCGTTATAGTGTCTTCTCCCTCCCCATATTTCCGTTTCGCTAATCCTTTTTAAATGTCAACAACGCACTTGTTGATTCTAATATTATACGAGTGACCACTGTCCATGACCTTTTATACTCATTTCACACTCACATATCATTTGTAGCAACGTTTCATATAAAACAGATAAACCATCACTTTCGCCTTATCCCATATAGCGATCATCCAACATGATGATCCAACGAGTAAGTGACCTTTAAAGTGTATGTACCTATTTTTTTATTTGAAAGACCAACAGCTTTACTTTAGTGAAAAGTTCTCATCAAAACAATGACAGTCTTACATGTATACCACTATTAAAAAGAGGAAAAATTTGTATGTTTGTTATATTTCGTTCAATCAGGAAGCTACATTCACCCTGAGTAACATAGGCTACATTTTATTAAAAAATAAGTTAAAATAAAATATAAGTTAAAAAGTGAAAATGAAACATTAGGTAAAAAAGTTAAATACCTTTAATACCCGCGCGAAGTTGGGGGTGGATTTCCTATAAATAGACTATTAACTAAACCCTTACTTCCCGAGGACCTAAATGCATGTTGCGTTGTATAATGCATACAAGCTAGTTTCGAAGGCTGTTGCACAGGGTCAAACAGCCTACAAGGTCTGATGCCTTTTGAAGCGTCTAGTGATAACAGAAGGTTAATTTTATAATTTCTATAAATATTACACGTAAATATTTTAAGTATCATCGTCATATAAATAACAGCATAATATCATGTGACTACCTCCGTGGTCACATACTTTGATTAAGATCGCTGTGTAAGCCTGGGGCAGTGTGTTCGAATCTCGTGGCGAAATAGTGATAAGTAAATTTGTGAAAACTTTAGCTCGGAAGGGTGTAGGTAGGGTCTCTATATTAATTTTCCTACAAAACCATAGAAATGCACTGATATCACATTTATATGTAACAGTAAACAGTAGTAGTCTTTGAAGGTAGCCACGGAAGACCAGTGTCATGGTGTCTTCATCACCATGGCTTTTGCTGAGTGGTATACCAGTTCTGTGTCTTTAGATTTAAGTTTTTATGTTTAAGGTAATATTGTGTACTGTCACAGAATAAATATTTCTTTCTTTCTTTCTTTAAACATAAAAATGCCATCAGCAAACATTTTAGAGGTAATATTTGTAATTAACTTAATACCTCCGTCAAGTTAAAAGAACACATAAAAACGCATGTGTCTGGTCTTGGTAATTACAAAGGCTCCGAACAAAGAACAAAAAGTAAAGGCCAATCAGCAAAAAGGAAAATTACTGCAAAGTACCACTAACATGTAGCAAATGAATGAGCCAAATAGGTTCATTCATAAAAACCGTCAGCCATTTTGAGTAAGTTATAAAATGAAATGAATCCCGTCACGGTCGCAGCCCAAGCGATGAAATAGGCCAAGGAGAAAATTTGCGCATGCGTAGGAAAATTGATTTTCTCACATATGACGTCACAAGATGTCCGCGGGACCGAGGCGCTTAGTATCAAAAGTAAAATAAGACTCTCCCAGACTTATCCTAAAGGCTAGATGTTAGATAGTCCACGCCAAACCCGGTGACTGTTATAAAATTTTCATACGCATCAAATATAAATGGTATAAAAGATTTGCGCGTTGTGTTTTCCCGATCAGTGTCGAAGCGGTAGCTAAGGGCACTACAATGGTTTATCGTTTAGTACAAAAGAATTTTCTTACAATGTTCGACCCGACGACCCCGATGTTGCTGAAACTGCTCTTTTTATGTAAGTATCTTCAATTATTACATTGCGTTTTAAAAAGTGATTAATTTGAGATTGGTGAGCTAATAAATTTGAAGTACTAATCCTTTACGTTCAATGTTTTTTTTCCTTGGCTACGATCGCCGATATAAAATTCAACAATCAACAGTCAGTTGTAAAATCTATATTTATATCTTACAAAATTATATATGCTTTAGTGAGGTTTGCGGCATTATTATTTGTGATGAAAATTCTTCATGTTTATTGTGGTTATTTTAATTATAATATAAATAGCTTAATTTTAATTTATTAATTATGAATGAATTATTAGATATTTGTGAATATCAGTATATATAAAAAACTAGGATTTTATAACTTGGTACATTGAAATTCATTGCTTTGAATGTTGCTATGACAAAACTGTCTATTGGCTAATGTAAAGATGCGCGTAGGAATAACTTTACCAGTTCCTATTTGAGTTCCAACCATTTTAAGTTCAATAGATATTTGAATTAGGAATATTAAGTTCGCTTTTGAAACTTATAATTTGATTAACGAAATTGTATTGTCTATGATATCGATTAAATTGGTCGACAGTAAAAATGTTTAGAATTATTCTTTTTTTTCAATTTTAATTAAATTATTTAAGATTCATAAGGTAGGTTCTTATTTTGTTTAACTTTTATTCTATTGTTATTATTTTATTATTACATCAGGTAAATAGTTACTGCTGAACTAGTACTCGCAATGGTCGAGGAGATGATATCAGATAATGATAACAAAAGATGTCTGAAGAATTGAATACAACATATTGCTTTATTTCTTTTAGATATTTAATTTTACATTATATTAATAATTATTAAAATTATTGATTTAATGGTTGTGTGTGAAGTCGTCCAATCCGCACTGGGCCCGCGTGGACGACTAAGGCCTAATCACCCTATACGGGTAGGCTCGTGCCCCTCGGTGGGGACGTTTAATGAGCTGATCCACTGACATTCACACAGCGCCATCTAGCCCCAAGTTAAGCGTGAAGCCTGTATTATGGGTACTAAACAACGGATAAATATACTTAAATACTTTTTTTTTCGTAAATACATACATATTATACAAAGAAAACACCCAGACCATTACAAACAGACATGTTCATGCACACAAATGTTTGTACTGCCCGGGGATCGAACCCGGAACCCTTGGTGTTGTAGCCGACCTCTCAACCGCAACACCAAATGGGTCGTCTACGATGATGATGATGAAACAAATATCGAGCAACGTCTATCTAGCAACAATGGCATTAGCCCCAATTTAAGCTAATTGCTTCTACTATACGTATTAAACAATGGTTAAATATACAGATCTGTAAATCATCACAGAGTTGTTGTAAATACATAGGTACATATAAACACCCAGACCCACACAAACAGACATGTTCAGACACACAAAATGTCTGCACAGCATATAGCTTGAGCCGAGAATTTTTCACGTAAAAGGAGAATTGGCATCAAATATCAACTATGTACATCTTTCGTTGAGTAAAATCATTGAAATAAAAGACTTAAGAGGTCAATGAGTAAAATAGATAAAGTTTCCATTCCTCCCACAAAATTCAAGGGGCGTATTTTCATTTGCGCCCATATTCGGGGTTAACAATAAAAAATAAACTCACTGAAAAAACACGAGGCGCTTACAAAGAGTTATTGAAGCACCCCTAGGGGAGATAGCAATCTATCCTCCCTCTGATATGATACCTACCGGAAACTAAGAATTCCGGATTTTTTATCTAAATTCAATCAATAAAATACGTTTTCTGACTGAAAATGATTTTTTTTATCACCTTTAGGCTGGCATTTGACCGCCATCTCACCATCAGGTGAAAAAGGTGAAGGTCTATTGGTTCAGTATTTTTGAACTCAACCATCGAAACCGGGGGATTGTAGGCTCCAATTTAGAATCAAATTACTTTAACAAGAACATATCAGTATTTTTCTAATTTGAAGCCAGAAACATTCATAGGCGTAGTGTATAGTGCGTTGGGTTGACGATCGTTCAAGTCAAGCAATTAATAGTAAACGCTATAGTCAGCTGTGGAATGGGTGGCCGAATAATATTATCTCCTTAGAAAAGGAGCTAACTTAAAGCGAATATAGCTTTTAGTTGCTAAAGTAGGGATATAAAGTTTTCAGCATGTAACAGTATCTGCTTGTCGAATTGTTATTTATCCTAAGCATTTGTTATTCCATGTGAAGACGTATCACGTATCAATTCCAACTGTCATACGTTTACGGTTTGATTGATGACATTTTGAGCTCTGTCCAAATAGGTTTTATTGGAAACCCGATGGAAACTGGGACGTAGTTTCAAAGTTGTTCCGACTCTGCGATTGGTGGCCTGGATCGGAAGCTTGCAGTAAGCTTTGTTTGCTTTTGCATTATGTTGAATTGAAGTAGGCTTTTGGTGGAGAAAAGAATAAAGTTAATAGAGTTTTCAGATGGCTTATTCAGCTTTTTTGCCTTTTCGCCTCAAAAACTCGCTCATAATGAGTGAACGATTTTGCGTTTTGAATCAAGCACGATTCAGGTTAAATAGAACTTCGGTATGCTCTTTATGAGTTTCTAAATAAAAACTAAAGTTGAATGATAACTTCTGGTAACGTGACACATGTAGGATATTGAAGTTGTTCGCGATTTATTATAATGAGAAGTCACAGTACTTTAGAGTTTTTACCTATTATGGTATATTCACAGACATCAGAATATACATTAGACTGGACAAGCCGCCAAGTTTATAGGCAGTCCCAGTGTCGCAATTTCTTTTCGGTTCTTACCTGTGAAAAGTTATTATATTTCTTGGTAAATTTACTGATTCATTGCGATGATGGCATGTTACAATTGCACAGGATGGCATTTTGGAAAAAAACGGTAATTTCTTCTAATATTCGTGCGTCGTTCTCTTCTAATACTCGTCTCAAAGAGCGTAAACTGGTAGCCAGTGTATGCTCGTTGAGCTTACAGTTGTCGCACTTTAAACGCGGCTTGCCCCATCTCCTGTATTGGGAAATCTGTGGGTATATTAGATCCAGTCCAGTTAGAGGCTCCAGTTAAGAAATAAATATCCACTGACATTCACGCAGCGCCATCTAGCCCCAAGTTAAGTGTGAAGCCTGTATTGTGGGTACTAACTAAACAACGGATAAACATACATATAAATATATTTATATCTGTAAATACATACATATCATACATAGAAAACACCCAGACCATTACAAACAGACATGGCCATGCACACAAATGTTTGTACTGCCCGGGAATCGAACCAGGAACCCTTTGTGTTGCAGTCGATGTCACAACCACAACACGAAATGGGTTAGCTTTAAGATGAACGATTTATTTCAAAAACTTTTAATTTTAGAGGCGTTTTCGTAGGCAAATGTTTCCAAGAATGTTAATTATGTTTTTTAAGTATGGGCTCTTATATATATATATATATTTAACAATAAACGGGATACTTTAAAAACCGCTATGGTGTTCGTAAGTTTGCGTATCAAGACTGTTGTTTTATCATATAGCAATTAGTATGTTATCTCCTACAAAATATGTGTTACCGAGTGAGGTGCTTGTAATCAAGACTAGGTGGTAGACGCGGTACTGAGTCGTCTAGGTATACCACCGCAGTGCCAGATATCGGCCTAGGAAATATAACTGTTTTGCACTTCTGTGTTACAGGATGAGGGCACTGCAGCTAGTAAAATTACCGTGTATAAGAGACCCACAGATTTCCCAATAATTACAATTATTGTATATTACGATGTCTGTGAAGAGACCTAACATCTGTTGTCTCTTGTGTCGGGCGCAGTCCGGCATTGAAAGAGAAAAATAATTGTCTATCAGTTGTTGGTCTCCTTCAATCTCTCTCTGTCATGGTCAGCCGTATCACTTACCATCAGGTGAGCGACTTGGCCGTCCTGTACACTTTAACATAAAACAATCAAAGATTGTGTACTTCCACATTCAATCAGTATTTTTTTACCAGTAAATATTTTTATTCTCATTCTACTTACCGATTTCTATTCCGAGCTTTTTAATACCAGATTCAACCGGCAGCTTATTCCACTTTCAAACAGTAAAAAATAGATTCTTAAGTACAAAAAAAAATTAGGTTCTTAAGTACAAAAATTTAATGCTTTACTCGCATACAAGTAGCTCAGCATGAATGGACCGACAATTTGACCTTCGCTAATCTAATAATAAAATCTACTATTTTCGGTTGGTGACGTAGACGAAACGTCATCGCTTGCAAACCCGCCCACGTACCTAACTTTAATGTTATCGGATTTGGTGGGCGGCAATTTTTAATTGGATCAATAATGTTTTGTATTTATATCTAAATCAGCATTTATCTTATTGACGGGCTCGGTGTTCTATTTATTACAAATGGTCACAATTTCGAGAAAGTTATTATTAATTCGATTAGTGACCATGTCATATCACCCTTATAGGATGACGCGGGCCCAGTGCGGATTGGACGACTTCACGCACAACCTTTGAATTTCTTCGCAGGCGTGCATGAAGGTTTCCTCACGATGTTTTCCTTCACCGTAAGAGCGTCGGAAAACGTACATATATTTTCGAAAATTCGAAAACACATTGGTACGTGTCGGGATTTGAACCTCGGCCCTCCCGGTAGGAAGGCTACAGTCCACACCATTGAGCCACCGACGCTCAGTTGGCATTTATCAGTCTATAATATTGCACTGCGGGCACAGGCCTTCTCGCATAGCATAGTTTTTTTTATCTTATACAGGCAGACATTTGACCGCCATCTCACCCGATGGTAAGTGATGATGCGGCCTAGGATGGATCATGCCTGACTAGAAACAGCCTATTCATTCTTGCCTTGCCGGGGACTTTGGGCATTTACCCATCAAGCAGACCAAATTGGTGCGTGCTAACGACTACCAGCTTGAGATTGTAGCCGAGATCAAACCCAAACTAGGAATCGCTGTCATGGTTAGGCATATCACTTACCATCGGGTGAGCGTCCTGACCGTCTTGTACACTTATAATATAAAAAACCTATTGCGCGATAGTTACTCGTTAACCATAGCTACGCTATGTCGGAAAGCCTGAGCTTTGCGGTGGGCTTTTATATGCCGAAGATAATATAATGCGCTCTCATAGTTTGTCATAGGATAAATTCAATCTTCTTGCTTAAGATGGCGCTGTGTGAATCTCTCTCAAAAAACACATCCACCGAACAAATTACATGTGGTTCTAGAAGTTTCCCCTTTATTGTTTGCATCGTAACAAACGTTGAAAGCTCACAAAGTTTATTCAACATAACCGTTAAAATGGAGACGTTTATCCGACGCTCTTATGGTAAAGGAAAACACGTGAGGAAACCTGCGCACGTCTACGTAGAAATTCAAAGGTTGTGCGTGAAGTCGGCCAATCACACTTGACCCGTGTGGACTTAGGCCTATAGGTACACTAAATGGTTGGCTCCTGCTCCTCAGTGGGGAGTTGGGGACGTATAATGAGCTGATGATGATGAACTGATTTTCCCTCATTATCGTCATCACTGCAGCTTCATAATGATACGTCCGCTACTGAACAAAGGCCTCTTATGATTTCCGATCCTTAGCAGTCGGCTACCTACACTAAATAAGGTCCATCTGTTTGGAGTCTGCTCGTTCGCCTTTCAATTAAATAAATGAAATAGGCCACAACCTATTATAAGAAAAAAATAAAATATTTTTTTACCATGACTTATTTATGCTATCAAGTGAACAGGACGGCCAGTTCGCATACCTTGTGGTGATACGCCTGACCATAACAGACGGAGTGTTAAGGGAAATTAAGTAGGTAGTTATTATTTTTCGTCAACATTTCCATGCAGCCATCACCTCAGACGACAGATGATAGGTCTGTCAAACCCGGTAATTTTACGAGCTACAGTGCTTTCATCCCGAAACACAGGAGTGCAAAACACTCCTCGGAACGATATAAGGCACTGCGGTGGCACCTACCTAGATGACTCAGTATGTACCAAGTCTACCACCTAGTAAAATCCTGCAGCTGGGTAGGGACAATCAGGAAAGTTAGTTTGAAATTTGGCAGCTTCAGATTACCAAGTTGCCAGAAGGCCCTCATCCAGAAACACAGAAGAGCTAAACATTCCTGTTTTACGGGACGATATAAGGCACTGCGGTGGCACCTACCTAGACGACTCAGTACTTAGTCTGCCCAGTAAAATCTTACGACTTGGATGGAAACAATCAGGAAAGTTAGCTTGATATTAGGCAGCCTGAGGTTGCCAAGTTGCAAGTAGTTGATTAGAGGTTTCACCAGTTCAACGCTAATCACGTTAATTGCCCAAGTTTGCCGGCTATGGTTAATTTTAACAGCCGCGTTAAATTACTGAAGTTTATAAACATACGTGCGTGTAAAATGTGGATTGTAAGGGTTCATACAAGTTTTTCAGCTAATATCAGCCATTTTTAGCTTTCCGTCACCAAATGGGAAAAAAGGAACCCTTATAGATTCGCCACGTCTGTCTGTATGTCACCCCCTTTTTTCCGTAACTATCAGCACTACACTGTTCAAACTTTGTAAACTTTATATGTGAACCGCTATATGGTTTTTAAATAAATATATTTTGGGGTTTCCCATACATTGAAACCCCTCCTCCCTCTAACTTCTAAACTATAGGATTGATGAAATTAAAAAATATGTACCTTACCATGAAATCTAACAACGAAATTTGGTTTGAATGATATCCATTTAACTCTATTTATATCCATTCACGTTATGTATAAAATAGGTCACATGTAGCAATTTGGTTAATATACAAAGGGAACGAACCAATTACATTTTGTAACAACACCAAATGTAAAAAGTTGTTTGCGAGAAGTGTGTGCCATCACGTCGTACGGTCATAAAAATATTTGATATCTCTGGAGACCGAGGAATTTGTGATGTACGGCTTTGTTTTAAATTAGGCTTTAGGCCTATACGGGTAGGCTCGTGCCCCTCGGTGGGGACGTTTAATGAGCTGATGATGATGAGGCTTTACATAGAATGGGGTTACACAGGAACAATGGTTTTTTGTTTAAATAATGTAAATATTTAGAGATATTCACATCACCATCTAGGCCTAATTTTAGAGCTTGTATGTTTGTATTGCCCGGTTATCAAATCCGGTATCTTTGGTGTAGTAACCGAGAACTTAAGTTCTCAACCATTAACTGTCATTCGTATCCGTAGTGTTATAAATCAAATAAAAAGTAAAAAGTCCGTGAACGAAAATAAAAACTCCTTTCAAGTTTAAATACTTATTCTTTAACCTGACAATAAGTTTAATAAACGGTTAATCTTATCCCGGATAAATATAAAAAATGCAAACTCAATTTGTTAGAAGAATTAGTTTGAGAGCTAGTACTAAAAGGGTTCTGGGGTTTTACGAACTAAGTAGTAAATATAGTTTTAAGATTAACTTTACTGTTCGTTAAATTTTATTTTGAAACTCCGTTTGGAATAAGATTTTAAATATGTTTTTGTGCAAAGGGATGTCAGGGGTCCCAATATACACTTTTGGGACCAAAACCAATCTTGCCTGCATATTGCATACCCTACTACGTATAAGTAGTGAATAATTTACTATGAAAACTGCAACAAGCGCTGCGTTTTACTGTTCATAACCCTCACGGTGAATTCACTATCTGGTCTGTCTTGGTGCTCCTACCTATAGAAATGGTATTAGAAAAACAAAATATTATTTTACAAAAGCAGTTGATAAAAACATATGCCGTTTTTAGAACTCAAAAATGTTTATCTGAAATAATTATACATATATTAAATATGTACAGAATCGAAACTATTTTTGCTCGACTAAAGCTAAAGTTAGCAGAGCTAATAAATAATCGAATAGTTTTATAATAATGATAGATCTATCAACTTCATCATCATCAGCTCATTAAACATTCTCACCGAGGAGCACAGAGCCTACCCGTATTGGGTGTTTAGGCCTCTGTCGTCCACGCGGGTCCAGTGCGGGTTGGATGACTTCACGCACAACCTTTGAATCTCTTCGCAGGCGAAAATTCGAAAACACATTGTTACGTGGCGGGATTTGAACCAACTTATCGCTTAATATTATTTCTTTGGAATGATACTGAGGTGAATGTAATCAAATACGAAATTGTCCTTAAGAATAAAATATAAAAAAAATATATTTACAAGCTATGCTCGTCTATTTTTGCTAGAAACTTGAGGTAGGTAAAAGTAGCGTTCGATTAAGGAAAGGGTTTCGTATCTACAAAAAAATATATTTTGTCCATATAAATTCGGACGCGAGTTCTCATTAGCCAGTTTAATGAAAGCTCGCCGCGCGTCCGCGCATCGCTGGGCTTTGTTTCCATTAGTGTCTCTGGTCGTTTCCATCCGTTCCTTTTTCAATTTGTTTTCTGTTTTTAAATTGAGCGGCTTGTTTTTTTTGACATCAATAGACTATTCCATGTTTGATTAAAAAACAATTTCATTTAGTTGGCTTTCGATTTGTTGTTGATCCAACTGGTCTAAAGAAGCTCTTTGTTTGTTACACTACTCAGAAATGGAAGGCATAATTTCAGTGAAATATTTTTAAATGGCGGGGCCCATGTACTTTGATTAGTCCCTATCCATTGCATACCTCTTCAAATATGTACTAGGTAAGCCGAAGGTTAACACAAGTTTTACGTCGATCTGTGACTTTTTTACTAACTTACTGCGCTGCTCAGCGACCCGAATAGGATCTTATTCTACACGAAATTTCGCCATTTCGATCTATGACCAGCCGCTTGCCGCTAGTGCGGCGTCTGCAGATGGCTGAGATTCTCAATTTGGGCCATCCACCTATATCTGGAACAACCCACACTACCCAATTGGTCGAGCCAGATACGCTCTCTTTTATACCCTATTATTATCTCTTTCCTTTCTTCTTTAGGCCTACTTCGGCTAGTAAAGCTATAAAAGCCGTTAACGCCCTGAGAGTCTATTAAAAAAAAAGGAAAATAAATGTGGCCATCACAACTCCCAAAAGAAATTAGTAGTGTAATTTCAAACTGTTGAATGATGAATTTACATACATTCATACAAAATACTGGCTTGTAAACAAATTATATTTCTTATTTAGATTTTCAACACTGTAATATAATAACATAGAGTTCAATATTGAATGATAAAATCCCAGTGTTGAATCTAGTGCACAGTTGATTGTCGCCGGCAATTTTCCATTTATAACGAGCTTAGTGATGTTCTATAGATGATGTATAGGTTTTTATTGTATATTTTTTAAGTATTATAATTTGAAGAGCGTCGGTGGCTCAATGGTGTGAACTGTTGCCTTCCTACCGGGAGGGCGGAGGTTCAAATCCCGCTACTCCCGGTGAAGGAGTTTTCCTTCACCGTAAGAATCGTGAGGAAACCAGCGCACACCTGCGAAGAGATTCAAAGGTTGTGCGTGATGTCGTCCAACCCGCACTGGGCCCGCGTGGACTACTAATGCCTAAACACCCGCCACGGGTAGGCTCGTGCCCCTCGGTGGGGACGTTTAGTGAGCTGATGATGATGATAATTTGACGACCCATCTGGTGTTATGGTTGAGACGTCAGCTCTTACACCAAGGGTTCTGGGTTCGATCCCCCTGCAGTACAAACATTTGTATGTGAGGACTGGTCTGTTTGTATGGGATATGGATGTATGAATAATATGTATTTATTTACAAAAAGAAGTTTATAAATTCATCAGTTGTTTAGTACCCATATTACAGGCTAAATGTTTAGTTTGGGGCTAGATGGCGCTGTGTGAATGTCAGTGGATATTCATATTTCTTTACTCTTTCATCCAACCAATTTGTAACCTTGATGTCATAAGTAACGAACGTTTTCACTGTCTTCAGGAAAGATTTCAGCTTCTAAACCATAGGTTCCGAGTACAATTTCAGTGCTTGAAATCATAATGTGTGCATAAAATCTGTGTGTATTGAATTGGGTGGTTTCAATGTTAATAAATATTTATGAACGTAAAATAAAAAGTTTTGTTTGTATGATTTTATTATTAAAAATGTTATCGAATGGATTTTCTTGTTGGCTAAATGTAGACTTGAAATTCTAATTACAACTCCAAATAAGTTGTTAATGCAACACTATCGAGGAACTTCGATTCGACCTAACCCAAATAAAAATCTCGTTAAAGAGACATTAGTAAACTTTATAATTGGACTTTGATTTGATATGATTTTTAAAAATTTTAAGTACATCAAACTAAGTTTTCATTGAAATATTAGGTTAGTGGTGTTCATCATTGTAATTATTGCAAGCTCTTAGCTAGGCATTTAACAACAAAACCTACTGCTGGACTCTTTCTATTCAACCTATCGCACTCCACAGCTGGACATAGGTATCTCCTATTCTGTGCCAGGTATCCCGAACCTCCGCTTTACTCATTCAGACTCCACCAGCGACCTTTTGCAAGTCATCGATCCATCGGTCCGGGCGTTACGCTACGCTTGCCAAAACGCGGTCTCCATTCCAGAACTCGTCCAACGGTCGTCAGTTCTGCGACTTATGTTCCCAGCCAACAGGCACCAGAACTGCTAGACTACCATGATATAAATAATTTAGGTCCTTATTTACGTTGGTAAAGTGCGTATTGCACATGTACCATAAAGTATTCAATCAATTGATTGAACCATACTACCCGAAAAATTTGATTAATAGTTAAGTAACCATGTAGTCTATAACGTTCCACAGTAGGACACATTTAAGGGTAAATACCATACTCGCCACGCTTGGCAGGCGGGTTGACTAGTGCAGGGATACGCCAGTATCGAAGTGATGCTGCTGCCTATGACACAGGTCTTTCCACCAGGCAGATCTACTACTGTGGAAACTAGCCGGGACCGAAGGTTTAACGTGCCTTACATAGCTCAGAGAGACTCGAGATAATATTCTTTGTTATATAATAATAGTTATATACTAATAGTTCATATTCTTTGGTCACCCATCCGATTTTTGAATATTTGGATAATTAACGTAACCAAACACGCTAAGTCCTGCACCTTCGAGCCAGAGCAGGGTTCAGCGAGCGGCAATATCGATATAGTATTATGTATCGACAATAATAGCACATCACTTCACCAATCAACGCAGTCATTGTTGTGCATAAAGCGTTAACTGTAGGATGATAGAAAAAATAATATAAAAAAAGTGTTTACAAATATTTTCGTTCTAACTGCTGGCAGTTTCTGAATTTGAAACTTTGGAAATTTCTGCGTATAATTAAAGCAAAAAAAAACTGTGTTTAATATAAAAGAAATCAAGAAAGAATAATATAATTGAAATTAAGATCGTAAAACGCACGCGTTCAAGTGTCTAACGAAAGCTTTTTTTAAATTTAACTCTATCTGGAATTCTTATTCAAAAACTACAGTGCAATGCTAGAAAGAGTTGTCAGGTCGTTTATCTGTTGTCTATGCTAATGATCTATGTTGTTTGTGGTGGCAGTGGTGGTGATGACAACAGTCGAGTGCTTGCAGTTGGACAGCCAGGCGTCGACGAGGAGGCCACGCGTCACCAAGTACAGTAAGACTACTATAGCGCCTGGAGGTACGACGGTAAGTTAATAATCTCTCCCTCTCTTCAACCTATCGCAGTCCACTGCTGGACATAGGTATCCCCCATTTTGCGCCAGAGATTCCGGTCCTCCGCTTTCCTCATCCAGCCTCCGCCAGCGACCTTTCGCAAGTCGTCGGTCCGTCGGGCCGGAGGGCGTCCTACGCTACGCTTCTATCCACTGACATTCACAGTGCCACTTAGCCCCAAGTTAAGCGTGAAGTATTACGGGTACTTAACAACTGATAAACATACTTATATTTTTTTTTGTAAATACATACATATTATACATAGAAACACCCAGGCCATTACAAACAGATGTGTTCATGCACACAAATATCTGTGTAGCCGACGTCTTAACCGCTACCACTAAATGGGTCGTCAAAAAATAGGTAGGTAATACCTATCTACTAGGTATTTAGTAAGAATTATTTTAAAGTTGGCTATATGGGTTTCAGGTTCGATTCCCGGGCAGTACAAACGATTATACGGACCTCGTAAGATCGAAATGTACTTAAGTATGATAATAATTGCAGGAACCGGCCACTGAGCGCACTTTGATGACAGCTACGTACCGACTTCAAAATGGCGGGGAGACGTGCATCCTGCTGACGGTGGACGCATTACTTGACATCTCCTATATGACCAAGTTGAACGAGAGAGCTGTATGTTATATGTTTTTTTTATTCTCTTAGATTTCGCTAATTTTATAAAGTGCCAATTCTGTCTTTAATATGTATCGATAGTTAGATAAACTTACATAAGAACAAGATGCACAATCACGAAGAAATATCAACCAAAATGTCCAAGACACATACGTTGACTTATTGTTATAATTATGACATAAAATTATTCATTATAATTTAGACCTTAACGCGTGATTAAAAGGATACAAAATCGAAAGCACGAGCATACTACGATGTCACTTTGACATGAAGCGAGCGACGTGATTATGAATGAAAATTCTGCCCAACTGACGTTATGGGCAGAGTTATGCCGCGGACACTCTGAGTGTTATTGTACTATCTAGTTAGTTTACTCTTTATCTAAGCTTAGAGCACTAATTTCGCTATTTCGGTGACACTTTCCATCAGGTGAACCGCATGCTCGTTTGCCTCCCTAAGTTATAAAAAAAAAAATTAAAAATGCGCCAATTTTGTCTTTAATGTGTTTTTATAGTTATATAAACCATTATGTCAACCACGAAGGATTCTGATTACTCCGAGATGCCAACTGATAAACGCACGAAAAAGATAATTAGTAGAATGCCAATTCAGAATTTCTACCAATAATTGAGTCTCAATCTATACTAATATATAAAGCTGAAGAGTTTGTTTGTTTGAACGCGCTGATCTCAGGAACTACTGGTTCGATTTGAAAAATTCTTTCAGTGTTAGATAGCTTATTTATCGAGGAAGGCTATAAGGCTATATCATCACGCTACGAGTAATAGAAGCGGAGCAGCAATGAAGAATGTTTCAAAATCCGGGGTATTTTTTCATACTTGGAGCTTCCGTTGCGTACGCTGAGTAAACGGTTAAAGTTTCACAAAAGTCATGTATGAGAGTATTGTTCTCCTTTTAAAGGTCTACAAAAAAGTCCGCCACAGCATATGTCTATCTTTTAAGGTTAGCTCACTATAACATATTTTTTGCTAAAAAAATATTTTGAAATTGACCCCGAAACCTTTAAAGTTGGAGGGAGGGAAAATCCTATGTATAGTGATAAATGTAAGTACCGTGTTATCCCGAATTTAATGCGAGCGAAGCCGCGGGCAAAAGCTAGTTAGTGATATACATGATATGTACACGTCTCATTGGAATACTTAATGGTAATGTATTAATAGTAGAATACCAAACATTCAAAAATATACAATTGAGACACAATTAATACAGAATTGGCGCATTTTGAAATTAACGGAATTAGGGCCTAGTTTTAAGGAGGGCTCTCCGCCTTCGGCTGTTTCGTCATTGGCCTCATCTCATCATCATCATTCATACGGTTTATCCAGCTCCGTGCGACCACATGGTTCACAGGATACATATTCTTACAAAGTTTGAATAGTGTGGTGCACGGAGAAAAAAGGGTGTGACATACGGACGGACGGACAGACAGACTTGACGAATCTATAAGGGTTCCGTCTTTTGCCATTTGGCTACGGAACCCTAAAAAAGTTGGCTAAGCTCTCGGTCTTCGTTCGAATTGGAGCCCTGGTTAGAAGTGTATATTTATGAAAACGCAGCCCTTTTTTGCAGAAATTGTGGGCAGTCAAATAAAATGTATACGCCATCTTGTTCCAGGACGCGAACACGTTTGTGCCGAACAATGCGAACGTGGCGGGAACGTGCCGCGACTCTGATGCCGAGACCCTGGTGCTATCCTTCAAGGAGTTCTCATTAGAATGGTTCTTCGCCAAGGTATACCATTTCCACCCTTCATTAGACATAGAGTAATTTGGGAAAAGTAATTTTTAGAGCCGGCGGCTCAATGTTGGGGACTATTGCCATCCTACCGGGAGGGCGCAGGTTCAATCCCGCCACGTACCAATGTGATTTGGAATTATTGCAATTATATGAACGTTATCCGACGCTCTTACGGTGAAGGAAAACATCTTGAGGAAACCTGTGCACGCCTGCGAAGGGAATCAAAGGTTGTGGGTGAAAACGTCGAACCTGCACTGGGCCCGTGTGGACGACTAAGGCCTTATCAACCTATACGGGTAGGCTCGTGCCCCTCGGTGGGGACGTTTAATGAGCTGATAATGTTGAATTTGGGAAAATAGCTTCTACATATTTTAAAGTTTATATTTACCCCGGCATGCATTCTATAGCCAATTATTAAGAGTTAAACCCTGTACTATCTGAGGTCCCAGATAGTTTGAGGTGTTGAGATGTCCATTATACAATTTATTTATTTAATGAGCCTTCCGAATTTATATTTTTCATCATCATCATCAGTCTGTAAAGGCCCACTGCAGGGCATAGATATGTGGAGATTGGGTCATAACCCACGACTCGAGCCCAATGCAGATTAGTGGGTGGTAACGACTACCTTCCTAAGATTGAAGCCGGGACCGACAGCTTAACGCACGGAATCATCTTTCTTTTCGGACTATCAGGTGATTCAGCTTGCAATGTAACCAAACTAAGAACAATTGCACAAAGTGACTTTTTCCGCGTGATTGTTGTGACCCCTTGACCACGGAGGCAGTTCAATTGCCAGTACTCTGATGGTATTTCCAGACAGTGGCGTATACAGAGATTATGAGTAGGGTATGCAAAGTGAGTGACACTAATCGCAAAAACAATAAATTAAAATATTTTTCTCTACTTGAGTGCTTTTGATGACAGCAGATCGTCTATGGTGTCAAATCTGTCGAGTAAAATGGGCGAATAATTGGGAATCTTTAAATATTTTGTGATAATTACTAGGTGAAACAGGAGTGTTCCTTTTGTGTTTCGGGATAAGGGCACTGTAGCTAGTGAAATTATCGGGTATAAGACCTAACATTTGCTGTCTCGGGTGACGGGCGCAGTGAGGCGTTGATGGAGTATAACTGTCTATCAGTTGTTGGTCTCAATCAATGCCGCTCTGTTATGGTTGGGCGCATCACTTACCATCAGGTGAGCGTCCTGACCGTCCTGTATATTTGTAACATAAAAAAAATGTTGGAGTTTTTCCGGGTTGTATGGTCGTACTGCTTATTTGCATATATTGAGTGCAGGCCTCTGGTTCCAGACGCCAGGAGGAGAACGCTGGTACGTGGAAAGCCTGAGGCTGTCATACAACTCGAGTGCGAGGATACTGGAGCACGCGGCGAAGCAAGGCAGGAAGGTGACCTTGACCACTGATGTGAGATCTCTGCTGTTCCCTACTCCTGTGGGGAAATCCTTCTACTGCCCTGAAGAGACGGTGGTCGACTTTTTGGAAGCCGATACCAGGTTTGTGTTCTTTGTTTGTTGGTAGGATGGTGTTTTCACCAAAAACGTTTGCGGTGGAAGACTGGATAATCAGTTTGTATTAGATTAATTTGATGATGAATCCATAATTTTTTTATGATATAAAGTGAACGGTACTGTCAGTTAACTCACCTGACGGTAAGGGATACGCTTGACCATGACAGATGCAGTGTTAAAGAAAATGAATACTAGAGTATGAGCAAGTATTTTCCGTCAACACTGCTCTGCGCTCGTCACCCGAGACGAGAGATGTTAAGTCTCTTATACCCGGTAATTTTAATAGCTACAGTGCCCTCATCTATTTATTCGAGTTAGGATCGTTCTGTGGAAAATTTCTAAATATAACCCTTCAAGGCTGGTCCAATGGGTGGTTCCGGTTGGCTAGTTTAGCTACTAAGAATGATACACTACGAGCATTTGAGGTTGGCTTATAATCAAAAGTGGTATTAAAAGTTGTATTTTGTGACTCCTTTGAGAGACGGTTTTTATTAGAATACAATTGTCACCGCCTTTTCCAGTGGGTGCCGTTATACACGTGTTATACAGCATATTTAGTAGAGAATGGATAGCAGAGCTCATGTATTAGGAACTGTTTTCTCCAACCTTCTCCAAGTGTGGATATTATCGGAAAACGCTTGATAATCGTGGAGTAGGTCCTAAGTCCACTTACGTCTATATTCCTTTAAGAGCATTTATGATTAGCTTTGATTGAATTATTTTAGGAATTGGTTTAGGGACAATATTCAGCAGAGTGCTGCGATCTTCAACTACAACCTTCCCCCTCCCCCCACTGAGCGTGAAAATTAGGGCAAAACGCTTCAGTATAGTGGGTCCAGGCCCAAGTCCACTTAAGACTTTATAAACATTTATGAGTATAAATGCTTATTTTTTTCAAATTCTAATCCCAGCGCAGCGACAGCACACCGCGCCAAGTTGTACCTCCGCCAGATGCGTCTCCAGGCGTTCATGTACAAGCGTTCGGGTGAGTTCGGCCCCCCGTGGCACTGCTCGGACGGGTCTCGGGCGCGCTCGGAAACGGCCCCGGTGGCCGTGGGGGCGGCACTGGCCATCGCGACGGCCGGCACGCTCGTCGGGTACGCGATATGGCGCTACCTCAAGGTGAAGAAGGTGCAGTACGACACTATGGAGTGAGCGGAGTCTGACGTGCGGTTTGGCGGGTTTCGAATGGCGCGCTTTTGGTGGTGGCGTTTGCCGGTTGCGTTTTGTTACAGGCTTTTTTTTTTTTTTTTAATTGTGCATTTGCGTTTTGATACAGTTGACGTTGATTTTTATTAAAATAAATTTTTAATGATTTTTATTCAACATATATTTATTGATTAAATGAATTAAATATTGGACAGCGGTAAAGTATCAATATCTTTAGACAATAGTACCTACTACGGCTATTAATGCAAGGGTCAACTCTTTTCTTTTCAAAAACGTTGGTTTTAATACTGAATTAGACAGCCAATTGTATTTATCAAAGGATGCACGAACAATCTGTACACAAATGAGAGAAATAGAAAATCTCAGAAGATTAAGCATAAAAATACTGAAATAAAGAAGAGTCAAAAGGTATTGAAACTTAAATGACGTTCAATATAAGTACATTAAATTGATAACTTTTCATTCTTGCCGTGATTTTTACGTTGATAAACTTATTTACAGTTCCTATAAAAATAACACTTACTTTTCCCATAAGATTTTGATATTGATATTATTTTATGCTATTTAAGGTAATTAAAATACTATTTAAACTTTTAGTTCGATGGTTTTATCAAAACATGTCAGACGTACAGAGAAAGATGTTTGTTGCCAACGTTAGGTTTTCATAGGAATGTAGATCATATTGTTGTTACAAGGCAAAAGTTAAAGTGAGAAAAAACATGAATATTATATAAAATACTCAGCATTTTCGTATTTAAATTGTACAGAACTTCATTAAAGCTACTTTTTTATACATCGCATTCTTAGAATAAAAGTGGCCTAAGTCGAATAATACAGTGTTTGAGTAAAAAGCTGATGTATAATGAAATTTCATATAAAGTTTCGTGACTAATTGTTTTATACGTTACCAGTATTGAGTATCAAAAGCATGCGTTATGGTAAGTCTATATCAAAATCAGAAATCGTAATTGCCTTTTATCACTTTCATTCTGAGGACGCGAAATGATTATAATGAATATATGTAAAATATATATGCGAAAACGGTAAGCATAGTACATATTGTTGTATGCGGGCAGCGCCTAAGGCTTTATCAGTGCCCGATCTTGTTTTCAGTACAAAAGTGTTTCGCTTTAAATGTTTAAGGGTTAACGCAGTTATTTATTAAGCTGGCTACGTTGCATGTGAAATTGAAACGATCTCTTAAGATAAGTGGATTTATTCGATTATTATCACCATGTTGTGAAAGGTGAAATATAAACAAATAAAATATACATAAATAAGGACGCAGAGTTAGTGCTGGTATACACTTGACCTTTTTAGGATTGAGTTTTTATTTTTTAATTTTAAATAACCATTGATAGTTACATTTGACATTTTGTTTCTTAATTATATTATTAAGACACCATTTCAAAATAAGATTGTTCTTTCTCGTCTTAAACAAGGCTGGTTTAAGCTATCTATCTTATGTCTATGACATTGGTAATTTATAAATGAAGAAGAATGTATTTCAACATTATATCGTAATTAAGTAACGCCGAACTATTTATCTATAAAATATAAGGTTGAAGATTTGTTTTTTTTATTCCATAAGTTACTTCAAGGCTAAGAGTATACCAGACCCAACATTAAACTGTTTATAGTGCGTGTGCTCCAAAAGAAAACATGTGTGAGGCACAGTAATGTATAATTGTTTGACATAATGTTGTTGACGTTTGATTATGATGTAAAAATGTATTTAATCCTCATATAACCCCAAATACCCCATAGGCTAGATTTTTGTATTTTTCTCTTTGAAAAAATATATATTGAGAAAATTGGCTTACAGTTGTTCGATTGTAATAAACCATTGAGGGCGACTTGCATCAATTCTTTGTGTTCCATTTATGGTAATTTTATTAATTTTTCAAATGCATTTAATGTATAAGTCTTCATATGATGTGAGCTTTACTCACATTACGATAGAAAATGATATAATAAAATATGGAAACGTAATCAGAACGTCATACGAAATATGTTTTTCCATCACTCTAAAAAGCGCAGCTATTTTAATTACCGTTTCTTTTAAAAACTGAAACTAAAGTTTATATTGCGCCTAAAACCGATTTGTTAAGCGTGGGATTCAGTTTGAGCCCCTACTGACTATTCCTCTGATAATATTGTACGAGTCAAAGATTACCAGATAACAAGATCTCGTACAAATACATTTTCGTCTTATAAATCATCGTTGGTGCAAGTGGGCCTAAGACTAGGGTAATGCGATCACCATATTATTTGTTTATGTAAGCTAATAGGTTGAATTAGGTATTAGAGTTATGTCTGGCTTTGGTCGATTCAATAAATTATAGTCTATGATCGATTCAATAAATATGGTCCATGATTGATTCAATAAATTAAACTTTATGATCGATTCAATTACAGCCTATGGTTATCATTTTGACAGCTGTCAACTATGGAATAGTGTTGTGGATTTAATTACCTACATATCGATATATTTATTTAGTAACATTAGTCGCTTTTCGACTATTATTTTTTGAGTTGACCACAGTATTCTTGCTATCATTACATATCAGATGATAATAAACATAATTTGTGGACAATCATTATAGTAATTATAAATTAAAGAAAGATAATTTATTTGAGATTGTTTGCGGGTAGCGGACATAATCGAAATATTACGTGTACAAGCAATAAATACGTTTTTATCGATCCCGTCGTGGACAGACGTGGCAGATTTGATGTTGTATTGTGTGCAAAACTTGGTAAATACTAGTGTTGTTAGAGTTAAGTGATATTTGTTGTATATTCTTTAAAACACAGTATTGTACAGGTCAGATACAGTTCTTTAATCGTGGTTAAGGCAGAATTATCTCTTCACTATGAATACCTCATACAGCATACCAGGTAGTGAGCTTTTCCTTCCTAATGTAGGCCTTGAACCTCGGTTTAGGGAATTCCGAGGAGAACTACGTCATCTTGTATATATTTCGGCAGAAAAGCGGGTAGAGAAACAGCCTACCTAATTCAGAGGTCTGATGGAATCTCTGTCAGCAATTGGTTCTCAGCCGGTCGTATGATCATCGCTGTCTCATGATGTTTCACTCCTTTCGTCACTGAGCATGTCATCTATTGGATGTGATATGGGAAAGGTATTCTTATAACGAACGCCACCACGAATCAGTACTATAAATACTAACAAAATTTGTTAGTTAACATTTTTCCATCGATACAAGCAGTCATTGTATATGTATGTATGTTTTGTTAAATATATAATTAATTTATAATAATGTTGAACTTTATTTAATAAACTGTTTGCATAGATTTTTTATAAGATCTAAGTTAACTTAAAATAAGATATCAAATTGATTTAATCAAATTCAAACTACTGTAAATCCTTCTGTTAATCCAAAAGGGATTTATAGTAGTTCGAATGATTCCTTTTTTTGTTACTTAATTAAAAATGCATATTTTTCTTAAATAAAAGTAGACTTATATTAATTTACAATAAACAAAATCCTATTTCCATCTACCTCCGTCATCTTCCAATTGTTTACCGTATTTTGTGATTGAAAATGGTTTTCCAGTATATTTTATTATAGTTTTAACATAATATAAATTTATTCAGTATATTTATGTGTAGCTTAAACAAAGACACTAGTACCCAAGTTTTGCTAGTTAAGGTGCGCTGTGTGTTATCGCTTATATGAAGCCTCGTTCAGTTGTGCGTCGTTGTGAATGGATACTATTAAACTTGTTTATATTCTATCAACATTTTTTCCGTTTTTAAACAGTGTTGATTTTTTAATACAAGGCAAATGATGTCGACTAACGTCACAAATACACATAAACATTTTTATAATCGGTCATAGAGTTTGTAATGGCGGTCATAGAAATCTGTTAACAAACTTTTAAATTGGAGGACGCCCTTTTTTAATGCCTCTGAAAACGTAGATAAAGGGCCAATAATTTTGAATTAGAAAAAAATAAGTAATACTTTCTCAAATTATTATTATGGATATTATGCTAAAAGTCAATTGGTCGATATTATTTTATTAAAATATCGATACCTCGCATCCAATCGCAACGGCTCATCATTGGCTGGGGCTATTTATTTATGTACCTAATACTCATCAATTACTATTAACATATCCTTTAACTAAGTTGTGCGTGACGCGTTTTGTGATCATTATTAGTATTGTAAGTTTGTATCTTATTTGTATGAAATTAGTGTTGGATTAAGCTTAAGTTAGTCATAGAGTCCTTACTATACTGGCTTTTTGCTGTACATAGTGTAGCTTTCGTTCAGTCCCGCGATTTGTTTTGTGTCTTAAGGAAAAAAATATTGCTAAATATATCGATACTTTTTTACGATTTACATCACTAATGGTGAATACTAAATATTGTATATTTGAAAACATATTAAAATGACTATGTTTACTTTTAAACACTATGTAAACCTCACAAATTTATATAAATTGAAGTACGTATATAAATATTTTTTAGAAGGGCTGACACATATTCAAAGACACAAAACAAATCTAAAGAGTTGCCAGATTTGTCTCAAATCCAAGTTGTAAGTTTCGAATTATAAAAATCATATTTTATATGAATTGCTAACCTATACCAAAGACGTTTATTTGCAGGCAAATCTGGCAAACTCACCCGCGTTATGCCATTATCGAATCTGATTCAAGCTTGTTTTTTAAGTGTATGTACTTTTCGATATATTTATTCATACGATAACATTATATGGCACTCTCAATGTACATATCTCTGAACGTAAGCCACTTTTCAAATTTAACATGTTTTAATAGCACTATCGTTTTCCAGTTCCAAAATTCTATATTCTAACGCGTAAAATTAAATTCGTTTTTAAATGACTCTACCATTAATATTTCTGAAACTTTTTCTACTAGTCGAGATTGTATACTATTTTCCTAATGTTTTGTATTGATCTCTTGTAGTTTATTTCCTGAATAGTTTCATAAGGTGGGCGTGCTCTATGGTATCGCGTAGCGATGAGAAAAGCGCGGGAAATGACCGACGAACCAAATGCCAAATGTCAAACATTTGAAAAAAAAAATATAATCAACTTTCGAAAATAGAAATTACTATTTAGTTACATGTCACTACGTACGAAGCGTATGAAAAATAAACGTCTCAAATTAAAAAATATTTTAATTAAAATAGCTACATTTGAAAATAGGACATTACTATTATGTCACCTGTACGTAACTTATCGAAAATGTTGCTTATCTACAAAACAACAAACCTTGAAAATACAGAGAATTTTAATAGAAAATATGAAAGGATGAAATTAACTGCACTTTGTAGAAATCGCATCGCGTATCTAAAGGGCCGACCCACCCTTAGCGTTACGTACACATCGGTGCATTCGTATTAAAATAATGTACTAATATTATTATATGCCATACGATTTGTCTTCCAGATTGATCTTAAAACAATAGCGTAAAGTATTGTAGCTTATTATTATATACATAATTATGGATATAAAGTAAAAGTGGTGGTGTTATACCGTTTGGTAGGTTTTGACAATGTGCTGTTGAAAATATTTGGGAATTTGCTTATTGCATTAAATGCATTAATTAAATTAATGCGTTTACAAATGTATGGTTCAAAAAGAGTTTAAAAACAGAATTGTAGCAACATAATTTATGTACACTTACAATGAAAGGATGTGACGTGTAATAAATTCAATTCAATTATTATAAGTCCCTAACTTTTCTTTTAGATAATTTTGTCTATAAACTTGGCAGTACTTCTATTGTATAGATATAATTTAATGTTTTGGAATAAGGCCGCGATTTTGAAGAGCGTTCAGTGGAGCGTTGAGGCGTGCAATTTTAACCCAATTGTTTTGTCTACAAACGAATTGCTTTCGATTTTTGTGAAACGATAAAAAACTATTGATTATTTTATTTTATATATGTTGATGTTTTTTTTCTTAAATAGCGCTTATGCTCATCGCACTGCTCCTAGCATAGGTAGCGTATGTTACGGCTATAATTTTGTTATGTTATTATAAAGAAATGATCAATGTAAACACCAATCTTAAAGCAAAAACGGGTAACGACCACCACTGAATAATATATAAGAGACATATCTCAAATTATTGTAATTTAGTGCGTTCATTTATTGAAATTGTCTTTATGAATAAATGACGTCAGAATCAGAATCTTTTATTTTATTTGTATGTATGGAAAAAGAACATTAGTAATGACTTGATAAAAGTTACGGGTATTGAATGTTGATTGTAACAGTATTACGGAATCTTTGTGT
The DNA here is from genome assembly GCA_019425675.1 of Leucinodes orbonalis. Taxonomy (NCBI): domain Eukaryota; kingdom Metazoa; phylum Arthropoda; class Insecta; order Lepidoptera; family Crambidae; genus Leucinodes; species Leucinodes orbonalis. The sequence continues at coordinate 128,902 of PQWD01000359.1, read as the reverse complement.
TCTCTCAAGAAGTTCGCGTAAGGCAGCATGGTCTATGACTTTAGCATGTAACGAAACAAAATAAAAAATTGGCCAAGCGCGAGTCGGACGCACCCGTGGAGGGTTCGGCAGCAGCAAGTAACCTCAAATAAAATATTTTTTATTGACTTAGGCACCTACTATATATATAATATATGAAGTAAATAGTGGTTTACCGTTTATGGCGTATAAAATAAACCACAGATCCGACATCGTTCAAACTAAATTTCGTTGTTAGATATCATGGTACACATCATTTTTTTATCGACCCCATAGTTTAGAAATGAGAGGGAGGCACACTTTTTTCAAATTTGGAAGTGTCTCTCGACATATTAGAAACCTCAACATCATTTTTCTAGATCTATACATATAATTACAAAGTTTGAATAGTATTTTGCTAGTAATTTCAGTGAAAAAAGGGTGTAACATACGGACGGACAGACAAACAGATAAGAGTTCACGGACCTACAAGGATTCTGTTTTTTGCCATTTGGCTACGAAACCCTGAAAAAAGGAATTTATTAATTTTATACATTGACCTTTTTTAAGCATTGTATCGTAATGTTTTTGCAGGTCAGTGAATTTGACTGTTGTTGCTACACTATAGTTTTGGCCTATCACCATGGGGGCAGAGTCCCCCCCTGAGAAGCTGCCCAGGCAAGAGGTAAACGCCTGACGGATGTCTGCACTCCACCCATTGAAAAGGAGAGTGAGACCGCAGATAGACAGATATACGAGTACTAGTAGTACTCTTTGGATAGACAGTTTTGGCAATAGAGTGCGTACGTTTCATCGTATAGTCTCTATGCCATTATGTTTCTCAGTGTTGTCACACTATCTATAACAATCCACCTCTTGTTATTAGTCTCCATTAATGCAGCACTGCGCCCGACACCCCGAGACAACAGATGTTAGGTTTAAAGAACTTTATTTCTCATAAGAACAACAGTTCACTTACAATGAGATATTAAAAAACATAAACATTTGTAGTACATAACTAGCCTCTGCGTGGCTTTTCAGGTAAGTACATAAATCTTATATAATATTTTAGTAGGAAAGTAATTTATAACGTATGTGTAATTTATAGTTTGGCAATATAATTTTTTAGTCTGTTTTTATAGATATGTATGCTAGCGCTTTCTTTTATTGAATTTGGTAGATTATTATCCAAGGTGATTTCACTAGCTACGGTGCCCTCATCCCGAAACACAGAAGTGTTAAACACTTCTATTTCACGGGACGATATCTGGCACTGCGGTGGTACCTACCTATACGACTCAGTTGTCTACCACTTCAATTGTAGCGTAAGACGCTCTCCGCGACTGCGATGGTTTTTATCACAGATTTAGAAACTAAAGGTTCATAAATTTGTGGTTTTTATAGAATGAGAGTAATTATTTTAAATTAAGTAAATTATATTAAAGTTAGATTTAATCAATTCGAAAGCAAAACAAACATATGCTATAACTACTGTATCTCAAAATAACGTCTAATTTGTAACGTAAGCCGGTCATTTTATAGGTAGGGGTTGCATAATGAATTTAATTGGCACCCAAGGGAGGGAACAACCGTTGGAGTTTGCTTTGTTAGTTTGTAATTGTTTAGTTAGATAAATTATTATAGTGGTACTTTTCACGTGTCAGCTATTTTTTAAAATATAGAAAAGGTTTTAGCTAAAATGTAAAATTTTGGCCTGAACATTTTTGTAATGACCCATTTGGTGTAATGGTCGAGACGCCGGCTATTACACCGTGGGTTCCGAGTTCGTACCCGGGCATTACAAACTTTTGTGTCCATGGACATGTCTGTTTATATGGGGCCTCGCCTTATGTGGGGCTAGATGGCGCTGTGTGAGCGTCAGCAGTGGCGTGCACTCCATATATGCAAATAAGCAGTGCATACCCTGTGCGTCCAGACAACCCGAAAATTCGCCAACATATTAAATGATTCCCACTTGTTCGCCCATTTTCCTTTACAGATTTGAAACTATAGGTCTGGTGATCTGTTGTCATCAACAGCACTCAATTTGCCAAAAATATAAAGTATTTATAGTTTATGCGATTAGTGTCAATCACTTTGCATACTCACTATCTCTGTGCACGCCAATGAGCGTCAGTGGATATTTATTTATTATTTTGATACGAAAAGGCAGGTAAATGTTTTCTTTATAATATGTATTCCATACAAATTATGGAAAAACTTTACAAGATTATGGAAAATGGCTTTATTCCGCGACCGACGGCGACCATCAGAACGAGTGAATCGGTGACTTTTTTACTATGTATAATTTGTAAACCAGGTAAGGCTGACTAATTAAGCTGTACTTTACTGCTGTAGTCATTAGTCTAAGTAATGTCTAAATGTCTAAATCAATATTAATATAAATAGGATTTTATGTTAATGTTAAATTGCAACACCCTTCCAGGGTCCATATGATCACGACCCAATATTGTAAATGAATACATATGTTATGCAATTGAAATAAATAAATAAATAAAATAAATAATCTTTGTTTAAAATTTGTTGATCGTGTTAACAAGTAGGTAAAGATTGTTTAAAAAAAAAACGAAATTCTCACCTAGAAGTTCAGACTTTAAATTATAAAAAAATCAATTAAGGGATAATCTTCGCAATTCGTGTACACACCCTTGCAAACGCTAATAAAGCAATTGAATATTTTCCGCTTAATTTCCAATCACGCATCCCTTGCACTTCACACTTCAACATCACAGATAACAGAGGGTTAGAAGCCAAGGTTAGGGTTGACACCTTCAATATTGTATTCTATATTTATTAGGTTTTATTACCTGAAATAAAGATAAGTATTATTATATATAAAAAAATCTGTGTTTATAAAAAAATACGCCACGATTTATTTGCATTTAACTACTAAACCAATTTTTATGATATTTTGTACGCATCTGCAATTTAGTCCAACGTAAGAGATATGGCAGTTTTTATGTCAATAATGCAGCACTTTTTTTTGGAAACATAATTTAAGACGAGACGTCTTAATAACTTGTTGGTAATCTTTAATTTTATATCAAGTGTAGCGTAGGACCTTTAACTGCTGAACATAGATCTTTTCCGTTTTGCACCAGATATCCCGGCCTTCCGCTTTTCCCACACAGGCTCTTCCGACCTTTCGCAAGTCTTCGGTCCATCGGGCTGGAGGATATGTTACACTACGCTTGTCAAAACGCGTTCTCCAGAACGCGTTTGCTCTAACGGCCAACGGTTTTGCGACACATACGACCAGCCCACTTCAATTTGCTGATTTGGTAAGCTGTGGCGGTAACTATAACAAAATTAATAACTAAACACATAAATAAGGGGAAGTAATCACACCACATATTAAAAAAGGTGTGACAAAACCTAAAGTAAAAAGGAGATATTTTAAAATGTGTCAACCCTAGTTGTCCCTCACATTAAACGTCCCTCAAATTAAAGAACGAGCACAAAGGGCAGTCATAAAAGTAAGTATGTTTTTACCATACTCATTTTCGACTAAAGATCTATTCAAAATTTTGATGTACTAACTGTTAGGCACTTTTTATCTTAAATACTATATTAAAAAACATTCATCCCTTCCGTATAACCCTACGCCGCCATAGTCAATAAACGTCTAAACATAAAGTATGCCATCTAGACAATACCCCTTCAACACAATTTGCAAAACGGTTTTATACCTTCTTAGGAAGCTATCTATTAATAAATAAATAAAATTTTAAATATATATCCAATGACGAGATCGGGATGTAAAAATCAATTACCACATGGCTCAAATCCCTTGACTATGTCAAAACTGAAGAAATTTTAATGGTGGTCTCCTAAACACTATGTCCATTATGCAGCAATTGTCACATGATGTTACAACACAAACAACACACACACGCACTCACGCACATATACACACTCACAAACACATACAAATCACACAAACACACATACACACACACAATACACGCACATACACACACACAAATACACGCACACACTTAAATTCACATTTATAATTGAAAGCTTATTCATTAATTATTACTGGTCCGGTGTAGGAGAGGCTGGTAATCTGTCATACAGTCTCCTAGTGCAGATACCAGTCTCTCACATAGTTCAAACTTTTGTAATAGATTAAGCTTAATCTTGAAAATTTAACTGTGTGAGAGAACAAATAAAGATATTTTTATTATTATTATTATTAAACGGAGTGAGGTCCGGTGACAAATTTGCTGACATAATTGCTCCCGTGTGCTCATCCAGGAGATACAATGATAAGCCATTTCATCTTAAATTTTCAACCTTGCACGCTTTCAAATAAAGTTGAAAATTGTTAGGATTACTTTAAGATAATAATATAAATAATCATCTGTGATTTGTTTTTATCATCAGCTCTTATACGTCTCTATCGAGGGGCACGAGCTACCCGTAAAGGGTGTAGACCTTAGTCGTCCACGAGGGCCCAGTGCGTATTGACCGACTTCACGCACAATCTTGAATGTCCGTAGGCGTGCGCAAGTTTTTCACGACGTTCACCTTCACTGTAAATGTATAGGTACACAATTTCGAAAAGACATTGATTGGTACGTTGCAATTCGAAACTGTACTATAGAGTACTGAAAGGAAGTTAACAGTCCACGGCAATGAGCCAATGTTTTTTTTATATATTTTTTGTTTTAAGTGATTTTTGCATACAATTTAAGGATTATGTTAGTCCAAGTTTACTATTATTTAAAACGAATGGTTAATATGTCACAAACCTAATAAAAAGAGAATACTATAAATTTTAATAAAAAGTGAAATACTATTCATTTTATGATAATGTTAAAGTTTGAAGCGGCAAAAAGTTTTTATTGTTCATCTGTTTATACAAATAATTATGTACTTCATATAGTAGTATTTATTGTACAAGAAAGCTCCAAACTGTTCATAGTCATGCTGTGTGTGGCAAGGCCTGTACCTGCAGAGTGACGGTTATAGGCTGGTGGAAATATATATATATATGTATATTTCTTTTGGGTAAATCCACACGATCTCCTGTAAAACTATCGGTTCTCAACTTTTAATTGGTCCTTAGCTGTGACATTTTGAGAAACACTTTTTTTATATATTTTTAGTTTGAATACTTGCGTAAAACATTTAACCTTTAATGAGCTCGGGAGTGGCGTGTGGCGACACCTCTGATGGATTTATTATCACAAAAACTGCGTGCGCCATTGCACTTTTTAAATTAATCATGGTTGGGTTGTTAGGGATATGTCTCTTTGAGATGGGCTCTTGTTAAGCTTTTCTTAGCTTATTATGCGCTCGTATGACGTCACGAGAAACAATTGAAAACATATTGCTTTTGAGTTGTTTTCTACTGAATTGATTGTATTATATTCTAAGTTGGTACATATGGCAATATTATTTTTGTTTCTCTGAATACGTCACAAATTAGCAGTTTAAACTGTCATTTCTGTTTCTGCATTGCCCAATCTATCGAGCGTTTCTTATTTTAATAGGCGCATGCCTGTGAAGAGATTCAAATGTTGTGCGTGAAGTCAGCAATCTGCATTGGGCTCGCGTGGACGACTTAGGCCTATTCAGTGTATAGACCTTGTATAGTGTTACCCTATAAGGGTAGGCCCGTGCCCCTCGGTGGGGACGTTTAATTAGCTGATGGTGATGATGATGAAATGTATACTTTCACAAATAGGCACCTAATAATAATAAATAAGTATTGAAAACAAATATAGGGGGCTCTCATATAAAAATATTACATATTGGTATTATATTCAGTACCCGGTAATCGCTTCTACTATTCACAAAATAATTATTGAGTTTTCTTCAACAATTCCAAATTTTACAATAAAAATATCCTAACGGACACTTAAATATTATATTATTGAATATTTTTCTAAATTCACTATCAAAGTTATAAATACTGTCAAATAGTAAACCATGTCCACATGTTACTTACTTTAGATCTGACAAAGATTCAGTAGCCGTAACGACGTGTCGGATGTCCGTAAAAAATATCTGAAAACTAACACCGGGATGTTTGAAGTTTTTTCTAACCCCACAAAACGCGCCAGGAATGCTCACTCACGATGGGCGCGCTTTTTTGACAGTGACATTTGATTTTTTTTAATGCCTATTTGTCAATATTGTTCAGCAAAAAGTATCGAATGCTTGACACTTTTTTCTATTTTTAAATGTGACCTCTTTTGAGTTAGCCAATATTTTTCGGGGTTGAACGTTGATTTACCTTGGCAATGTTAAGATTTCAAATATTTTGTTTTACCTATTGTATAGGAATGTTAATGGACCTAGCAAATGGGGATGGACGCTATTCACACACCTTCCGACTAAGTATAATTAGGTCCTTTGATGGTTATCCAAAATAACAAATTGATATAATTGCATTTTGGGATTTTGCGATGACTTAGGTACTTACCTACTTGATAAATAAAACCCCCTCTACAGTCTTCCTTGACTTATGCTCATTATTATAACCAACAATCACATTGTCAAATCAAAGTTCCCAACTTGTGACTTGAGCTGTGGAACGTAAGTATTAATAATTGCTTAAAGTGATTGTGACCGTTAGTAATACGCTACCGACAACCGGTCAGATGACAAATGACAATCACAGACATAAATACTTCGGTGTCACAGTTGTAAGTCACGAGTATTTTGTCACAGGCCAAATATCATTTCACGGCCCGTCGCCGGCAGACGGTGCAGAAACCCTGTTATATTGGACTATTTTAATCTTTACTACCTACGTTTAACTTTAGGATAAATAAATAAATAAATATCCACTGACATTCACACAGTGCCATCTTGCCCCAAGTGAAGCGTGAAGTCTGTATTATGGGTACTAAACAACGAATAAACATACTTATATATTTTTTGTAAATACATACATAATATACATAGAAAACACCCAGACCATTACAAACAAACATGTTCATGCTCACAAATGTTTGTACTGCCTGGGGAATGAACCCGGACCCCTTAGTGTAGTAGTCGACGTCTCAACCGCTACACCAAATGGGTCGTCAAAATCAAACCCAAAACACATAGGTAGGTTCGATTTTGAATTTTGGGGATTTATGCAACGGGCTTAAGGGTGTCCCAGTGTAGGACGCGAACCTGTGCTCAAGGCATTGGGAGGAGGGGGGGGGGGGGGGCTAGGTAACCTAGTATAAGTTTGGGGACAAAATCTGGTGCACAGATGGCTCCAAAATGGGTAACAGACCAATCTAGGGCTTCTTCTTATCGAGTCGATTCAAATATGATAACGCGACCAATATTGGGCCACTTTAATCGCCCTTTCATTTGCCACCCAGAGGTCCCGGAAACCGCACGAAGACGGACAGTTCGGGCAAGACAGTAGGTGTTCCATTGTCTGAGGGGCACCACAGTCGCACATACTGCTTCCGGTATATCGCCATCTTACCCGATTCTCACGGCACGCCGGTGCCGTGACAACCCCCACCCGCAGTCTATTCATAGTTTTCCACACCGCCGAGGGAAGATCACCGCCCGGAGTATACTTACATACTTACTTAGCAACTCGATACCAAAGATAAAGGGTTTCATATAACTGCCATTGAGATCGCCGCTTCGCGCAATCATGAAATCAGAGCTGTGGTATGTAAAACGGTTATGGCGTTTTGTTGGTAAGGAATCTTCTATAACATAATTGGCGGTAAAATGAGCTTGACCACCCGCGGCCATTTTGAGAAAAATTTAAATATGAATTCCTTAGAGATACAAACTGACTATTGTACGATCACGAAAGAAGACTATGCGCAGAAGTCATTTTTTAGTCTTATTGGGGTACGGCAGAGGGGCGGGAGTAATACTGTAAGAGCGGGGCAACGCCATTGGTCGGCGCGCGTCTGAGGACAAGGTTGCTGTATCGCTATTCGTCTATATTGAATTTGGTGCGCTGACAGTACTCTAGAATACACTCGGAAGGAAAACTGTTTCGTTGCATTTATTATTATTGTATTTTTTTTAGTTTGCTGAGCCATTTATTGAAATGGCTTGGGCCTCCGTAAAAAGTTCTGTAAGTAGCAAAACGTTAAGTGGATATAAGCTTTGTAATTAATTTTATAAAGGAAAAAGTTAATCTAATGGGGCCACAAGAATGGAAAAACTATGTGACAAAGTAAAATGTATAGAAAAAATTACATAAAAAGTGATCACATCGTGGATGAGATGACGGAAGAATTAATCATCCGAGTGGAAGATTTTTCGTCGTCAGGTTTTTCTGATCTTGTAGTATCTGAAGATGATCATTTTGGTGCAGGACCAGGCCCCAGTACCTCAAAATCATCGAATCCTGGAACTTCCACGATAGAGGGAATCATGCAATTCGAGGCCAGCGATTAAATTTACTATACTTAGTAATAAATTTGTTTTTGAGGCGCTGAGCATTTATAATATAATTTGATTATATGAGTTCATTCAAATAAAAATATTATTTTGATGTAAGTATTTTGTTCATTAGTGTACATGCGCAGACGGCCGCCATTTTGGTCTTCTTTGGTGAATCGTACTATACTTGGACACATATTACAACTACTAATTACTACATAGTATAAAACAAAGTCGCTTTTTCTGTCCGTATATCCCAAGATAAGATAAATAATAAAACTACGTAATGGATTTTGAAGGGTTTTATTTAAAAGATAGAGTTATTGAAGAGAAAAGTTTATATTATGTATAATAACACCCATTAAATAGTGGAAAAATACTGTTATTTTTAAATTTTGCGGCGGTACCGGCCGGCCGGGGCGACGGTAGCGTGTCTATAATCAGCATTGCACCTGAACGAAGCCGGGCAGGTCGCTAGTCTAAATATATAAACTGAGACTGACTGACTTAGAGATCTACCAACGCACAACCCAAACCAGTGGACAAATCGGGCTCAAAATTTGGCATGTAGGTACATGTTATAACGTAGGCAACCGCTAAGAAAGATTCTACTTGAGATTCTACCCCAAAGAGGATGAAAAATAATACTTCTTAATGCGAGCGAAACCGCGAGCAAAAGCTAGTTAACTACATACAAGAACAACACTATACATTAAGTCTAGTGGATTGAGAGTTGAGTTTAGATCTCTGCGGGATCATATCCTGGAGTGGGTTAGAATCCCACGGGGAGAGGTCATTTTGAGTAAACTTTCCCTAGTTTAGTTTGGATATTACATACAGTAATACCCCGACTTACGCTACCTCGACTTACGCGAATTCGGAGTTACGCGATTTAATTTTCTCGTCTATTCGTTTTTTGTTTGAACGCCGCGCAGTCAAGGTCAAGCGGCGGCGTTTGTTTCTGACTCCCCCCGCCCGCACTAGTATTCGTTCAGTTTACAACAGTAGTAGGAGAAGAAAAAATCATTGACTTGTCAGACGACTTTGTTACAATTTATGAAACCTTCTACATCAAAATAACTTCGGATTGTGTTTATACATACACTCTATTAATATAGTTTGTTGTTTTATTGTTTTATTTAGTCTCCAGTCCCAATTAAACATACTTTGTATGTCCTTATATGCAAAATTGTACCCCGACTTACGCGAATTCGACTTACGCGGATAGCGCTCAGTCCCACCTATCGCGTAAGTCCGGGGTATTACTGTACTGCATCACTGGGTTGTCTGAATAAAGATTATTCCGTGCTTCGTAGGGCACGTTAAGCCGTCGGTCCCGGCTACAACCTTAGGATAGGAGTCGTTAACACCAGTCCGCATTGGGGCCGCCTGCTGGGTTACGGTCCGATCTTCCCAAAGCCATGCTGTGGGGGAAGGCCAGTGCTCTGAAGTAAGGCATTATAGGCTGATGATAATGATGAATAAATACACACAGCGTAACCTAGTTTCAAATTTAACTTAAAAGAATTCACTTACTATAACTACTAAACTAGAACTATTGTTTTAGAGCGTCGGTGGCTCAGTGGTGTGGACTGTCGCCTTCCTACCGGGAGGGCTGAGGTTCAAATCCCGACACGTACCAATGTATTTTCGAATTTTAGAAAAAAAATATGTACGTTATCCGACGCTCTTACGGTGAAGGAAAACATCGTGAGAAACCTTCATGCACGCCTGCGAAGAGATTCGAAGGTTGTGTGTGAAGTCGTCCAATCCGCACTGGGCCCGCGTGGACGACTAAGGCGTGATCACCCTATACGGGTAGGCTCGTGCCCCTCGGTGGGGACGTTTAATGAGCTGATGATGATGAACTACTAAACTACCGTACCTCTATGATAAGATATACAATAAACTAACTAAAGATGTGCAATCACACTCAAAAAGTTACCGCAGCAAAATTTAGCCCATCGCGTCAGTTGGGCTAAATTTTCATTCATAATCACGTCGCTCGCTACATGTCAAAGTGACAGTAGTATGCTCGTGCTTTTGATTTAAGCCCCTATACTATAAAGTTTAGGTAGATATCTCTATCCGACTTCCTATCCTCCGATTAATCAATAAAAAAACTGACCATTCTAATAATATTGCGCAAAAAGGCTTACTTGAAATAAGTTCCTACTACTGTCAACACTACGTTCTTACAAATGAAAAAAAAAGGTTTTTTTTACGTTATCAAATGATCTCCACTCGACTCTCAACAATGCATGCTAACCAAATCCCACGCTACATTACAACCGAACAAGATTCTTTGCACTGAATCATTTCACTTTTGACGATCTTTATCGAGATTTAATGAATGGCGCGTAAGAAAAATGGCGCAAATGTGCCCTAATCCACGTAAATATTGTAAACACCTTTGTAAAAATGCAAAGCTTCTTGCTGATGAATTTGAAAAAAGGACCCAAATGACGCGTCCTTCGCATTCGGAATTGAAAAAAAAAATAAACCAGCCTGCAAAGATAATTTTGTTTCGCGCTAAATTGAAATAGATTTTGAATTTCGAACGCTCTACTTTTTGATTCTCAACGATCAAGAATGTGTTTTAACATAAGGAGTGAGAGTTTATAATTGTTTGTAGTAGAGTTGTTTTTTTATCTAAGATTAGTATAATGGGGCAAAGGCGTGACACTGTTAATCCGCAGTTACGAGTATCGGAACAAAGGACAAAGGCCCTAGTTTGGGGAGCGAAGTGAACAGCCCTTTTGTAGTTTGACACTCTACACGCAATAGTTGGTTTTTGGTATGCGCACACTTGGGGAAACGACTCCCGTTGGGTTGTAACTTGTATAATAGACACGCTAGATTATTTACATTATCTAGTAGACGTACGGTGATGTTTGGAGATTTTAATAGTATATCTGAATAAAGTGATATTTATTGTAACCTGCAATCGAACAAATTGAAGTAACATTAAGTTTAGGCCGGTGTTTCAGAATAGTATCGATTTATATCGATAACCACAAAAAATAATAAAATCGATACATTTGGCAAGATTTAGCTTCTGTTACTGGAGACAACACGTCAATTGATCTATGTATCTATCTTTTGAACTTATAGATGATACAAACAGTTAACCATACCTACTTAAACCCAACTTTAAGTAGTTTATGTAATAATATTATGATAATAAATGATTTATTTACAACTTAGGTACTTTTATATTGATACTTTCTATGACTTAATGAACGATGTCATGACTAATAAATTGCAATATATATAAACTCCCAAGCCTTTTTGTTAGTTCTCGAGTTTAACCGCAGTCCCTCTTCCATCATGGCGCATATTTGCCGCCCAATTTGTCCTGACAAACGCAACAATAAAGTTGCGCATTTGCGTCCCCCGCAGGTGATATAATAAATAGAAAACTATTGTAGTGCTTCCAATTTGTTTCTTTCGATTGCCTTTAAGTATCACCCGATTAAAGTTATTAATATTATTCTCAAGTATTGTGCAATAGTTGAGAAGGCGCTAAACCATGGTTTTCCCGAGCAGTGCATACTTTGTGTTCAAATAAACTTCAAGTCTATTATATT